>JANTPZ010091692.1:0-13913 GCA_025593235.1 Vachellia pachyceras
GGACGGTGCTCGACCGTGGGGCTCAACTGGTTACACCATCTGAGGCGGCAGGACTTGCCGGACCTTCCCTTGATGTAGCGACTGATGAGGGACCAGTTTCGGGGTCCATAGCGTTCAACGAGTCGGGTAAGAATCCGGTCTTCCTGGGCGCTCCAGGGGCCTTTGATTCTGTCGGGGTTGTCATGATTGGCGTGAGGGTTGCTGGAAAAGGAGGAGCCTGAGGTGGAAGAGTCATCGGAGGAAGAAGTGGAAGAGGAGCATCCATTGATCGGTTCCATTCAGAGCCGGAGAAGAAATGAAAAGAAGGATGTCTGGTGAGGGGTAGAAGCGAAGCGAAGGCAAGGGAATATGTTTGGGTTGGGAATATATATACAAGGGAGGGAGGGAGGGAGGGAGAGTGGTGCATGCACGAGTGGAAGGAGGATACTTCCACGAAGCAGGCTTGTGTGTAGTGGGTGGGTGTGTGCCTTCTTATACGTCCGTCTCCTTACCATACACTATATGCCTAATTCCCTATTTCTGTCTCATGTAGTTATTAACCAAATTTTTAATATAAAAATTTTGGTTAATGCATGGTTGGATTTTGTCCCAAACACACCACGTTGCTCTATCTTGCCTTTTGTATTTATTACTCTTAAATATACTTTAAAGATGTCAAATCATATTTATTTATTATTATAGCCAACTGATTTATCTTGATCCTTTTGTTTCCGCTTGATCTAAATATATAGCACTCGACGTATGTAAATATATATATATATATACACGGTTGGCGCTACACTACTACTGATATATATCAAGCACCCTCCTGTCCTCCCTCCGGCTTTCTCTTCATTATTTCTTGCTTTTGCGACTGCTCGCGTCCCTTTCGGCGTTTATCTTTCCTCTTTACGCCCAGCCAATGCAACCAAGCCCACCATTTTCTTCACCTTCTGTCCCCGGTGTGTCTCCTTAATTCATATAATTAATCTGTTAATATAAGGATGGCAGGTTCATTTCACCATGCATTGCTTCGTTGGCGGTTGAGTATAATTTTATAGAAACATCCGGGAGGGATTGAGTAAGAGTCAAGAATCATGACATAGTCTTTTTTTTCTCCAAAGGTGTGTGGAGATCGATGAATGCATATTGTACATAGCACACAATATTAACTGGAGATCAGTTGATTAAGACATGGAGGGCTTGAATAAAGATATGGTAGGTGCGTGTACTATAATTAACTAGTTATACATATACATACACACACAAGTATAAACAACCAGACTTGTTTGAATTATATGCGGTGGGAACTGGGAAGGGTTATATATATATATATGTGATGATGGTGATCGATGAACAGAGGGGGGTGGAGGAAGAATGGAACAAGGAAGGAAGGAAGTGGGGACGAAGGGGAGGTAGGGTTGGGGCGTTGAGTAGCGTAGGAAGCTGGGAGGATACAGCTGGAGGGAACAGACGGTTGAGACTGGAGTCACCTGATGATTGATCTGTTGCTTAAATAAGGAGGGGCAGCATGCCTTGTATGACTCCAACACCCCCCACCCCTTTCTCCACGTATGATGGCCCCACCACCAGCCTGGCCGATTCTCACGTGATTCCTTCCTTTGACTTCCCCCCTTTTCCTATTTACTGTTTCATCCACCCTCCATTTCATCACGTTTATCACCCCCACATACAGCAGCACTCAAATCATATCCTCACTCGTATAATATTTATTTAAAAATCATTTCTTACATATCTTGTACTCATTTACACACATATCTTACATCTATTCATCAGTTTCCTTCCTTCCCATATCCCACAGAACCATATCCACTCATTTTTCTTTCTGCATTTCAGCAGCAGGGTTATAATGTTAGACCATTGGATTATATTAATTAATTCTGAGGACATATATATAACATATGGAGGGGGGAGTGGCTTGTTCAGTATTCCGTCTGAAAAAGTCAAACATACGTTCAACGATATTTTTCATAAAATAAAATAATTTCATTCATACGTTTACCTTGTAAATAGTAAAAACACTAGCGTACTGTTAAAAGGGCCAATAAGAGATAAGGAGGGGGCAGCATGCGATGCAGGCTGGCTGATGGATAGATATTTGGATGGTTGTGAAGCAGTTGGGCGGCTGATGGAGGATCCGACAGCTGTCTCCAAACCCTAGCCCACCGACTCTCCTCGATCGGAGGCTCTCGTTACATGCCAGTACCGTAACCCAAACCTTTTGAAAACGTGATAGAGAAGTATATAAGTTGAGATAAATATATATAGGAGATTATCTCGTTCTAAAAAAAATATTATTAAAAGTGTGTTTAACTTTTCTAAATGTTCTAAACAAGCCCAATAATTTATGTATGTTGTTGTGGCCTGTGTGGGTCCCGACCCTGCCTTCTGCTGCTCCTACATGCATTCACCGTTTCGTCGAGAGAGAGGAACAATGGATCATCTTGAGCATCCCTGGGCCCCACCCCTGCCCCCTTCTACCCTTTTGCCGCCCGCCCCCAACCCTTCAAATGGCTTCAATCCCTTCTCTGCGCTCTCGCCTGTTTCATTCATTTCTTTCAATATATCACGCGTGCCAATTCCTCTATCATCCATGAATCGAACATGTCCACCGGAAAGATAAAAGCTGATGCTTTACTCTGTCATCTAACCAGACATAAAGGTACTTTTAGGAACGTGGTGAGATAAGTAACTTATTTGTAGAAAGACCTATAGAAAAATGAGATTGGAAATAAGTCAGATTGTAAAAGTGATTTGTTTTTGAGAAAGCGGTAGAAGAAGTGACTTATTCCCATAAGTGACTTATTTTCATAAACATTCCTAAACACTGCAAAAAAGTGAACATCAACTTTTTCTCACTTTTGACACTGTGTACCACACTTCTAGGTGGGGAAAAGCATTTCCAAACACAATGATAATAAGCAGGTGAATAAGCATTCGCACGAGTGACACTAACTCGATGGATCTGCCCTCAGAACCGCAGATAACTAATGTCCAACATAAAGTCGTAGTATAACATTTGAAATGCATTTATGTTTGGGCCAACAGTGGGCAAGGCCCCAATGGCCCAATACAGGAAAGATGGACATAGCTCCCATCTAATTAAACTACAAAAAACAAAATGGGCTGTCAATTCTGATGCCCGTACAAGCTTAACCCGGTTAAATCCGAAGGGAAGTAAACGGGTTTGCAGCATCATCATCATTATCCAAACCCGCTACCATTATTCTCTGTTCGGGACATGGGGCAGGAGGATTGCGAGGAAATACATTTCCCCGAGTGAGCCATCTCACCAGAAAAATGAATGCCTACGTCAATAAGCTTCTCTGATCTTAAGGTTTCACCAACTGAACACGCTTGAAAGCTGAAAGTGGCGTACCCACTTTTATCACGATCATCTGCTCCTGTGTTATTAATTTATTACCGATATATTCACTTAACTGAATTTGTCGACGCCCGTCAGTTGAAGTGCTGGGGCCCTGGCTTTCCGATTTTATGAGATCAGTAAATAGTAAATTCTTCTCATCCAATAGTCATTGACTATCGTTGACAAAATCATCAAACCTACAAGCTCCTTTGATCCCCTTCACAACAAGCATCCGTTTCAAATCTCTCTGGCTTTTCTCCACTGAGAATCAATTAACCGAAGTTGGGTTAAAAAAAAGGACAGGAAATGGTTATAGGATGCGCGATTTCGTAAGATCATTTTACTATCAAACCACTGAACTCGAGCATGTGGTATTACAAGAGAATGAAAACAGGGAATATCCAGAGAGAGATGGAGAAAACAGAGAGACGACGAAAATGAAAAATGAATGAAGAGTTATTCATTCTGTTTATTGGTTCATCATTTATCAGTATATATACACTGTCATATGTACACGCATGCAATGCTTATCTGTGCGGTCAGTTATAACTAACACTGTTACTAACTAATAATATAACAAACTGAGTTACATGGAAAACTAACTAGCCGTTAACTAATTAATTAGCCGTTGGGAGCTTTCTCTGGAAGAGTAGATGCTAACACCCCCCGCAAGCTGGTGAGTGAATGTCGATCATGCTGAATTTTGAAAGTAGGAAGTAAAACGGTTGAGGGTCGAGTGGTTTGGTTAGGATGTCGGCGAGTTGGTTGGAGCTACGAATGGGCAGAAGGTGTATAACGCCGGCTTGAACTTTCTCACGAACCAGGTGACAATCCAATTCAATGTGCTTGGTGCGTTCGTGAAATTTGGGATTGGATGCAATGTGTAAGGCGGATTCATTGTCACAATATAGCATAACTGGAGAATCATGTGGTATGCGGAGATCAGCAAGAAGGTAGAGGAGCCATTGGACTTCACAAGCTGCACAACTTAAGGCATGATATTCTGCTTCACATGAGGAACAAGAGACAGTGGTCTGCTTCTTGGAACGCCAGGAGATTAATGCATTACCAAAGAAGACGCAGAAGCCTGTTAGAGAACGACGAGTGTCGGGACAGCCAGCCCAGTCAGAGTCACTAAACGCTTTGAGGCGAAAGTTGGAGGTGGAAGGAAAGTAAAGGCCTTTGCCGGGATAACGTTTGATGTAACGAAGTACTCTGAGGGCAGCTTGGTAATGAATAGTAGTTGGAGCCTGCGTGAATTGACATAATTGCTGTACTGCATAAGAGATATCCGGTCTGGTGGCAGTAAGGTATAAAAGGCGACCGATGAGTCGACGATAGCGATGTTCATCTGAAAAGATAGACCCATGATCTTTAGAAAGATGAGTAGACCGATCCATAGGAGTGTTAGCTGGTTTACAAGCTAAATAGCCTGCATCTTCAAGGATGTCAAGAGCGAATTTGTGCTGGTTAAGAGAAATTCCAGATGAAGAACGAGCTACCTCGAGCCCGAGAAAGTACTTGAGTGGGCCGAGATCCTTTATCTTGAAAGAAGCATCAAGTAACCGTTTGATTCGTTGAATCTCAGAAGAATCATTGCCAGCCAGGAGGATATCATCAACATAAATCAAAAGAGCTGTAAAGGAATGGTTAGTTTGGCGAGTAAACAGAGAGTGATCTGATTTTGATTGTGCATAACCATAAGAAAGAAGAGCAGTAGACAACTTTGCGAACCACTGTCGGGAAGCCTGTTTCAAACCATAGAGGGATTTTTGTAGTTTGCAAACTAGATGAGATGAAGAGGAAGAGAAGCCGGGAGGGAGCTTCATATAGACTTCTTCATTGAGATCCCCATGAAGAAAAGCGTTGTTAACGTCTAGCTGTTCGATGTGCCAATGAGATGCTGAAGCAATAGCAAGCAAAAGACGTACAGTGGTCATCTTCGCAACCGGAGAGAATGTATCGAAATAGTCAACGCCTTCTGTTTGAGTATAACCTTTAGCGACGAGCCGAGCTTTGTGACGCTCTAAACTTCCATCAGCACGGAATTTGGTTCGGAAAACCCATTTACGACCGATGGTATGCTTGCCCGATGGTAATTCAGTCAAGATCCAGGTCTGATTTTGCTCCAACGCTGCAATTTCATTTTTCATGGCTTGCTGCCACTCAGGGAACTTGATGGCTTCGTTATAATTTTTGGGTTCAGTGGGAATGGAAATGGAAAGAATAAAATGTTTATGGGAATGAGATAAACGATCATAAGAAAGAACAGAGGAAATGGGGTACTTACAGTTTGAAGACATGGCAGCTGGTTGGGCTGAGGTGACCAAAGAGCAGTGGTAGTCATGTAGGTATGATGGTTGTTTATGTGGTCTGGTGGAGCGACGAAGAGGTGAGGGAGAAGACAAGTTCTGAGAAGAGGATGTTGAGGGAGGTAAGTTTGTTGTGGGATAGGAATGTGTGGAGATGGGGGGAGGATCAAGATCAAGATCTGCTAGAGGTGAAAAAGGTTGAGGCATGGGTAAGATATCAGTGGTAGGTGTTGAATGGGAGTTGGCCTTGAAGGGGAAGATTGATTCATAAAAGATGACATGTCTTGAGGTAAAAATTTGGTTGGTATACAGATCAAGGAGGGTGTATCCCTTAGTGCCAAATTTGAAGCCAAGGAATGCACATTTTCTTGCTCGTGCATCAAACTTTGAGCGATGGTTTGTTGATGTGCAGGCATAGCAGAGGGAACCGAATACCTTTAAAATGGTGTAATCAGGGGGATTGGATGTGAGGATCTGAAAGGGAGATTTGTTGTCAAGAACAGGTGATGGTAAACGATTTATGAGGTGTACAGCATGTTGGATGGCATAGGTCCAGTAAGCAATGGGAAGATTGGACTGAAAAATAAGAGCACGAGCGGTATTGAGGATGTGTTGGTGTTTGCGTTCAACAATGCTGTTTTGCTCGGGTGTCTCTACGCATGAGGTTTGATGGACGATGCTTTTGGATGTGTAAAAGGAATGCATGATGAATTCTGAGCCATTGTCGGTTCTAATTATTTTCACAGAGGTGTTGTGTTGATTTTCAAGTAATGCAATGAGGTGTTGAAAAGACGAACTAGCATCTGATTTGTTTTTAAGGAAGCAAATCCAAGTATGACGAGTGAAATCGTCTACAACAGTGAGGAAATATCTATGACCATGTATTGATGTTACAGAATATGGACCCCATATGTCAGCATGCAAGAGTTCAAGACAATGAGAAGTGGATGATGTACTAATAGAAAAGGGTAATTTGTGTTGTTTTGCAAAGTGACAGGTGTCACAGCTGGCTATAGGCAATTTACAAGAAATGAAAGGAAACTGAGCATGCAAAGTGTGTAGAACGTTTGAGGAGAGGTGACCAAGTCGGAAGTGCCAGAGGGGAAAGGAGGAGCGTTGAGCGTTGGTAAGGTTGACAGATGCAGAAGGAGATGAGTGACTGATCAACTTGTATAAGCCCTTGGAAACATCAGCAGTACCAATCGTTTGCCATGTCCTCAAATCCTGTATGAGACACTGAGAAGCATGAAAGATGAGACAACAATGAAGGTGAAGAGTTAGTTGAGTAATAGAGATGATATTAAAAGAAAATTCAGGTATATAGAGAACATTGGAGAGGGTGATTTGAGGAGTAACAACAACTGTACCAGATATGGTGGTTATGACGGTGGTTTTATTTGGTAGATTGACCCGAATAGGAGAAATGGATGAGTAAGATTTGAATAAAGGCAAAGAGCAACATACATGAGTTGTTGCTCCACTGTCAATGATCCATGAGGTAGAGGAATGAAATGTAAGAAGGGTGTGATTACCTTGTTTATCAGTATTGGGTGTGAAGGTGAGAGATGACACTTGGTTAACGTGCTGGGTGGATGATGGTGTGGTTTGCTGTGATGATTGAAGAGGCATAGCAGGAGATTGCAGCAGAGCAAGAAAGCGATTGTATTGGTCTTAAGTGAGAGGGCAAGATGCATTAGTTGCAGTGGGATTCCTGAGCAAAGGAGTGTCTGATGAAGCAGTAGCGATGACATTATTGACTGAGGCTCCACCATTCCTGAATTTAAAACCAGGTGGAAAACCATGTTTCTTGTAACAAGTTTCTATGGTATGGCGTGGTTTGCCACAATATGTGCAAACCTTGTTTTTGGATGAAGAGTTTGCAGTAGGATGGGATGAGGTGCTGTTCCATTTTGCTTGTGAAGGAGGAGGCCCTCGAGCTAGACAGATAGTGTTGTCTGTTGATCCAGTAAGTTCTCTTTCCTGCTGTATCAGAAGGGAAAAAGCTTTGTTGATGGAAGGAAGTGGATCCATCAACATTATTTGAGATCTAACATTGGCAAATCTTTCACTGAGTCCTTTAAGAAATCGGATAACATAGTCTTGGTGAATGTAATCTTTGGCACAGCAAGAACAATCAGGAATAGGTCTGAAATTGAGAAGCTCATCCCAGATTATTTTCATTTTGGTAAAATAATCAGATATGGACAGGTCACCTTGCTTGAATTGATAAAGTTCCTCCTGCAGCTCTGCTATTCGGAATATGTCTCCATGGCTGAATCGCTCCTTGAGGTCGCGCCAAACGTTTGATGCTTTGTTGATCCATATGACACTTTGTGCGATGAAGGGAGATAGGGTGCGGGTGATCCAAGTGATGACCATTGTATTGCAACGTTGCCATGCAGAAAAAAGAAGACTGGCTTCGTTAGGAACGCTCATGGAACCGTCCACAAATTGGAATTTGTTTTTGCTTATCAGTGCCATTGTCATGGCTCTAGCCCAGTGATGGTAATTTGGACCAGTGAGTGGAGGCGACACAAGGACCAAAGCTGGATTTTCATTGGGATGCAGATAAAAGCAACTTGTTGGATCCTGAGATTTGTCGATCGCCGGTGCAGATTCTGTGCTCATAGTGAAAATGAAGGAAGGCGGAGCAAAGGACAAGAAGACTGTGAAGTGAAGGGAAGAGGAAGAGATTTCAGAGATGCGTCGAAAGCAAATGCTCTGATACCATATTACAAGAGAATGAAAACAGGGAATATCCAGAGAGAGATGGAGAAAACAGAGAGACGACGAAAATGAAAAATGAATGAAGAGTTATTCATTCTGTTTATTGGTTCATCATTTATCAGTATATATACACTGTCATATGTACACGCATGCAATGCTTATCTGTGCGGTCAGTTATAACTAACACTGTTACTAACTAATAATATAACAAACTGAGTTACATGGAAAACTAACTAGCCGTTAACTAATTAATTAGCCGTTGGGAGCTTTCTCTGGAAGAGTAGACGCTAACATGTGGGTTGAGAACTAGTTTTCTTTTCCAGCTTACGGTTTATTCTGGGAATTCAATCATGCACACTAGAACGCCAGGAACAAAAGAGAAGGCTACCCACTTTTCATGATAGATCTGCCCTTCAATATCAATAGCAAATAATGTATGCAAAAGGGTCAAGGACTGGAGAGATCGATTCCTTTGATTAATATTATACTACATTAGCACCTTGGAAAAGACAAAGGAATGGACATGTTTACATGAATCGCAGTCCTACTTAATGATCATAATCCTAATGAGCTCTAACAAAGAAAATGCTGAGCTCTGGGCCTTGAGCGCCATCTGGGTTGATCATGTACAAAGTTTCAGAGTCCTTGGAGCCTACCACCCTCTGAAATCTTGCCCTCATATAAGTCAATTCTCCGTCTGGACTTTCCTTCTCCGACGGACTCGGAATAACCCCGGCGCCCATTGACACCCCTCTCAAATGCTGCATCACATGCATCTCGTCTTCGCTCATCTGCTTCCTCCTTATCGAGTAACCCACTTTTCTTCCATTGCAATACACCGCCCACACAAACTCCTCCAACAGCTTCCTCTTATGCGTCTTCATCTCGCTCTCCAATGCAATCCTCAGCGTGTCCGACGCCATCTCTTTGTTCAGAGAACTTGTGTGCATTGGTAGCTCTATAAGGAAGAATGGCATGCAGTGAGGATCTTCTTGTATCGCCAGGCTCACCCTCCCTTTGCTGTATCCGAAGATTGTGCCCGATGTCGCATTGTCCTTGATCATAGGCTTACGGGGTCTTCCCAGAAGTGCCACCATTTTGCAGCCCGATGTCAGCATAGGGAACAGCTTGAACATCTTTAACAGGCTGCCGGTGGAGAACTTGCCGCCGCCGCCGCCACGTTTCTCCCCTGACCTGTGATGGCTGTGGCGTAGCAGAGATTCTATCACTGAGTTTTTCATGGGATAGCAGGGACTAGATTGAACAGATGACATTCTAATTATGGCATATCATATATAATTATGGTTCCAATTCTCAGGATAAAATAGAGCTGGTTGTCGTCTCACGGCTCACAGAGTAGAGGGATACGTATAGGTTTATAGAGATAATTTGGGTTGTGCCTCGCAATCTATGTAGTGGGGAAGTATAACAAGGCCTTTCAAATTTCTTCAAGCGAAGAAAAGGGCTGTGATTAAAGGTTGATGTGACCAAGTTTCTGAAATGGATAGGAGCTAGAATGTGATAAGGCAAGGAGAGGCTGGACCACGGGGTTGTGATTGTGGGGACGTTCGTTGAGGAAGAAAATAAATCAATTTTTTTCTCAGAAAAAAGGTGTGTTTGTGAGAGAGAGAGAGAGGGAAGTGGAAAAGAAAAGGGTTATAGTTTGTTGAGTAGGCATGTGGCTCAACGTCACTCTTGCTTTATGCTTTTGGAAACCCATACCAAAACCATCACTAATAATTATTAAGATGCTGCTCATCCTTCCCCCCTAACATTTCCAATCTGTGAACATGGATCGCCACTTTTGCTTCCAAGTGACTCTCACTTTCCATTGTCCCCTTCGGTTTCTCCTCTTAATGTTTCAGAATTCAGACCATAGGTCCTTCTCAGTGAAGGTGTGTTTGTTGGGCGGTTGAATTTCTCAAGGCGTCCAGTTGTACCAAGTGCCACTGTTCACACCATTTTTCTCCGTGAGTTCTTGTTTATGACAAAGCTGCAGATTAGCATCGTATACTAGCTTCTTCAGCTTCGTTGGTATCAGTCTTTCAATCAGTTAACTAGACTAGGAAGCAACACCATTTTGGAAGGCGTTGGCAAAAAAAAACCACCATTTTGCTAGACACGCATGCTTTCCAATTCCAATAATCTCAAAAACAAATCTGAGTAATTATAATTAGGGCGCCAAGTGGGGACCATTCATGCGACTTGTGACAAAGCAAGGAGCAGTGTCGGCATTCCCATAGTACCATGTTAGGGAGATAAAGCTGCCAACCTATGTTCCGTAGCACTCTGATTTCAACAACTCTAATTTTTCGTGCCACTCGTGCTCCTCTGTTCCAAACTTCTAGTTGCATCAATTCGTTTGCTAGCTAGCATTTTTATTCATCACCACACTTTTTTAGGTGTCAGCCACGAGGTCGGTGATAAAGGAAAGAAACACTGTGCTTGGTTGGAGCCGTTTCCAGCAGGATCAGGATCAAATTAAAACGCTGAGGTGTGACTGTGAGGTTGAAATGTCTGGAATGGACTGAAAGGCCTCAAGTAGCGGCTTTTTCTGGTTTATCGTTTCTAAGTTGAAATATCAGGTTAGGCTGAACTTTGACAGCATTTAAGATTAGTGGGGGCGTTTAGAATCAATGAATGGTCCTCAGATCAATTACTTTCAAATGCAAGTCCTCTTTTGTCTTTTCCTTTCAATTATTGGTGTCGTGATAGGATCGCTGATTTTACCCCGCCTTTATTAGTTGTTCCATGTGACAGATTCAATTGCCTAGGCTTATTTAGAAAGATACACACACACATTTGATATCAAAAACCTCTTTCTGGAGAAAGCAAGAAACTTGTATCTTAGCTGATTAAGATTTGAACATACTTTGTCTGATACATAATCAAAACTCGTCACTCCAAAAATGACTAGAAAGCCCTTAGATTTTGTAAAAAGCTTGATGTGAGGTACTCGCCAACTCATCAGAGGTTACACATGAAACTCTCGAGAGAGTGGAAGAAAGGTAAAAATCACAGTAAAACTTCTATTCGGTTTGGAAGTTAAATAGTTAAAAGAGCAGATACTGAAAATGAGTATACAGCCCAAAATTCGGATAAGGGTCAGTGAAACAGTGATTCGTCTGCTTTTAAACCAAAAGTACGATGAATGATACGTGGGTTCTCGGCCATGGTAGAGAGGCCGAACCCCACCCAAGTGATCCCTTAGTAGAATTCTCCTCCGACTTCTTAAGTTATGGCTACAAGCTACTTTTATTTATTGAATTCAGGCCTTTTTGCTTATGTTTCTAATTGGCAACAAAAAACGCCATGAGTTATTATACATATCTTTGTTCTGTTTCAGAGAGCAATTGGGTTTTCTAAAGCACTGTATGTCTAACCCCAATATGAATTCTGCATCTCGTTCAGACTCAACCTTGTTACCTTTGTATTAAGTGAACATGGATAGTTTGTATCAAAAAAAAAAAAGTGAACATGGATAGTAGTTTAAAATAGCTAAAGTTGAATAATGCCAACCTTGGTGTGAATCATATTGTCTAGTCCCTCCCGCAATATTCAATATTTTGGTACTGCTGCCATTTAAAATATGCCACGTGTCCACCATCTTCATTCCCCCTGTCATCAGAAGTTGCTTCTTGAGTGGTCACTCCTGTCATAGAGATAGAAATAGGAACTAGCTTCACGTTAGTGTTTGATTTTGAAGAAACAAAGTCCAGAAGCAGAGTGCCTGCGCCGTAGCTGTTGAAGTTCAAAAGAGATTGAGTTTCAAAGCGGCGAATCTTCCTGTTCAAAACTCAATAATCTGGTTGCCTTCTATTCCAAAAGAGACTGGACAAGAATTTTTCATCGGTCTCACATGATTCCCCCCCGAATATGTCATCCGACGGTAATATTTCAGAAGGCACATGGTATTTTGCGTTCTCATGGAAGAAAAGTCATTGGAATCTATAACTATCCTTTAAGTTTATCAGATATTTTTCTGCTGAAGCTCTCTTCTTGTTTCTCTTTTGTTGCCATCGTGCTGAGTCTATTTTTAATTAATATTTTCTTGTTAGGGGGAGGAGGAGAAATATTTGTTATTGGCCGTTGCACTCTTGCTTAAAGTTTATTTTAGCTATTTATTGATTGAATATAAAAATAACCATGTGTGTGCGTCTTACGCCTATAAACATGAAGATGAACTAACCTGAGTTTGTACGGTTTATGTGTAAAGGAATGTTTCGAGAATTAGACAGAATCAAATGGTTTTGTGCCTGTTTGGGAAGCCATTTTCCCAAACGGTGCACGTAAGCCGAGACAAAACCATCTCGAAATCTGTAAAAACCATCTCGAAATTCATAAAAACCATCTTGAAATCCGTAAAACCATCTCGAAATTTCCAAAATGCCTCAAAATCTGCAAAATCCATTTTTTCAACGGAGTTCCCAAACAAGCACTTTATTGTTTGAACTGGAAATTGGTCTAGCGTTGTGCCCCTTTGGCACTTGTAAGTGTGAGTGAAATTAAAAATGGAAATAGAGGTAAAACTAGGGTTAAAAATGTATTTGACATGAGGGAAGAAATGTGATATTATTTAATTTAATATTTATATTTATAATGTAAACAGACTAATATACCTTCCATTCAAAAATCTCCACCCAAAAATCACCTCCACTTATCACCCCCCGATTTGGATTCTTCTTTAGTGATAAAAATGCTTTTGCAATTCCAAGCTGACTTTACTCTATTTAGAATATCCAGAGGATTCATATTTCTTTGGTCCGCATTCAATAATGTTATTAGAATATACTCTCTGAGAGAGGTTGCTTTCTTCGGTTTGGTCAGAGGGGTGAGCGCAAAGTTTAGTAAGGACAGTTGCTTTCCCGAGAGGGCTCCCTCATCCATTTCGTTCCCACCTTTATTAGACTACCCTGTAACTGGCAAAGGAATCAACAATAAGCTTAAATAGTGAATAAACTTATATCATAAATCGTCCTTCAACCTCATGCCCGTCAACCTGTCTAACAAAATCATACCACAACATCAACAATAAGCTTGAACATTGAACAAAATCATACCAGTCCGTCGACCTTGCGTCGCCCACCATTGTCCATGGTAGCATCATCCTCCGGTGTCCTCCGTAAATTAAAAAGCATACCAAAGAGTTGAAGTTGGGAAAGTGGGGGTGACAGTGCTTGAAGTTGGTGTTCTTAACCTTACGTCGTCATTCGTCATCATAATATAGTTGTCCTCCGCCATCCTCACCATCCATTGTCGTCCTCCATTGTAGTCCATCACCCTCGTGACGGCTGAGTTGTTAATGGCAAAATGGTACGACATTGGATTCCATAAAACTGTAACCTACTTCTTATGGAGGGTAGGAAGCAAGGTACAGGAAACCGGACCGGTGATTGAACCGGTCAAGGTAATGGGTCAAGGGTCAGTGGTTCAGACCGGAGTCAAACCGGGGGTCAAACCGGTGAGGAATAAAAAAATAAAAAATAAAAATATATTTTAATATTCCA
>JANTPZ010091693.1:0-13279 GCA_025593235.1 Vachellia pachyceras
GTGAATATGTGCTTTTGTATGCTATGGCCATATGCATTTAATTGTTACATGTTGCACATTTCATGAATTCACACTTATATTGAAAGTTGTCATGCAATTTTATAAAGTGTGTTGGAAAGTTTTGCTATTGAGATTTCCAAAAATCTCACCCTCCCCCACTAACCATTTCTAGGTACAAGTTCATCAAAGGGTAAGGAGAAAGTTTATGAAGCTTGAAGCATGGATTTTGATGTGATTTGTTATGAAATTAAGTTGTAATGTAATAGTATCTTGGGAATTTATGTATGACATGAAATGTGTGATGTAAACCCATGCATATATGGTTAGTATGGGTTAGTTAAGAAACCCTAATTGCATGATTAAACATGGTTAGAAAGTATTAGAAGTTAGGGTTTCAAATGGTAAAGTTTGGAATTGAAAAGTTTGGTTAAATGTTGAAGTTAAGTTAACCAAACCCCTAATTTTTGCCTGTCGAAAAACAGAGCAAATGAACTCCAAATGCGATGACATTTTACAGAAAAATAGTTCACATTGCAATATGTAAAACAAGTCAAAGAACACGGAATTTGGAGTTTTTTACAGAAAGTTATGAAGTTCCAAAGTTTGAAGAAAATCACTGAAAAGCCTGGGAAAATAGAAAATGACCAAATGAACATTACTTTTTTTTACGAATTAAAATGTATCATTTAGAAAATAAAATGACTCAATTAGTATTTTTCCCTTATAAAGGAACTTACAAGCTTCAAATAGAAATTGAAATCACTCAATTTCGATTTTTCTAGAATTAGTTATGAATTTTCAAAGTTAGTCCAAGATGCAATGAATAGTAACTTTCAAAAACTTGAAAATTTTCAAAGTAAACTATTTGGACTTTCTAATTACTTTGAGGCTTCCCATTGATTCCAAATCAATATATAATGAAGCTAAGGGTTAAGTTAAGGTATGTCATAGAGAAGGTGTGAAATTTCACTACTCGAGTGAGATCGTATACTCTAGTACTCTAGTGGCCTTGAGAGTATTTTCTAAAGCATCAAGTATTATCACTCAAGTAAACCCCTTGGTATCAAAGCCAGTGGGGAAATAGGGATGTATTAGATAAAATAAAGACTTTGGGTTACCTATGAGACTAATTTTGAATATTACCTTATAAGTATGCTTTGTGGTTGCAACATTACCTAATCTTCCACATCATAAACAAGTTGATATAAAATCATATATATGCTTAGTAATATTTATCCACGTATATTATGGTGTTATATAAACTACGTTCGCCTTTTCTAAGCTATGATAGCAAGTCTTGTTTGAAGAAATTAAGGGTTGTTAGACCAAATGCCAATGTTCGAATGTTCATATGGTATTACTATTTAAAACAGTGGCTAAGATGAATGTTTACCAACATATTACTGTTTTAATATAAACACATAGTAATCTCATGTGTAAATCTCAGTCTTTATTACATGTATTATGTTTCTTTAGAACCAAATCATGATGATATCTAGGTGAGTGAATTTTTAAAATTATGTTTAGTTCATTTTCTTTACACTCTTCTTCTAGCCGCTCTTCCAGCTCCTCCCCAAACCCAAAATGAGGATCTTTCTCCTCATCAAAAAATATTTCCAAAAATGAAATATGTTTTGAAAACATAAACCAAAATGCCAATGATTGGAATATACGAGACATTGATAAAAATAAGCTTTATAAGCCCAACAAAAGTTTGCTTCATGCTGTTGATTATGTTATTAGATTAGTAGAGGAAGTCATCCCCCTTACTATGGATATGGATGAAATTTTTCTATTGTTTGAAAAATTAGTAAAACTTCACCAAGAGAAGTTTAAATTTTTACATTTTAGTTGTGTTCAAGTAGCTCTAAAACCTTTGATTAAGTTAGGCATCAATGTTGTTGCCTTACTTTGTTTAAGAGATACTAGACATAACAAATTTCATGATTCTCTCTTGGGAATAGTTGAAGCTGGTCTCCATAAGGGACCCGTTTATTTCAATAGTTTTTCTGATTTGATTGTTTTCCTCCTGACAATCATATTATGGATATTTTGAAATTAAACATAAACTTCATGGTCTTGACATGAAACCAAAGACCTCTCCTGTAGCCTTGATTTATAGAGTTAAATACAGAGTCTTGAACTCTAGTGCCTCCTATGTTTAGACTTACAAAAGGGACAATGAAACCTGTCTTTTCATAACAAATGCTACAAAGGCAAATGTTATGGTCCCAAATATAATCAAAAAGGATGGTTTCTCTCCTTGAATATGGGTTATGCAAAAGGCCACTCCTTTTTAAGCAAAATAATTCTGGAAATGTAAGAATCCTTTTTAATAGAAGAAGGTCCTTTTGCATATCCATAGCTCCTTCTATAGATAAAAGTTATATGACTGGCCTGGAGCAACCTCCTAGGCATTCTTGTAGTTCTTCTACTGTTTTAAAGAACCATCAGCTCCCCCTTTTGTGATACACTTGCACAAACTAGATACTTCATATAGTGTCATGAATCCTGTATACCAAAAGGAAGAAGATGATGATGAAATTAAAACAAATCAATTTCCAACTTATTATTTTGATCTAGTTGGGGTAATCCAATAAAATATTCAGGTAGATGAAAATTCCTTACAAAAGGATTTTTACTCCAATTTAAATAATGAAAAACGAGAATGATTTCTCGCAAGATTTGACAATAAAGGAAGAAAACCCATTCAAGAAAGGTTTTATAAAATGCTTGAAAGGCTCAAACTAAATATCTTGTTCTTTGACTGGTTTGAAGCTTATGTTGAGGAATAAAATATTCAAGATTATCGTTTCAAAACCTATAATGAGATCAATACTTCATGGCAAACAAAACAAAGAAATAAAATTGAGTCTAATTTTCCTCCAAAACAATCTTACCACCTTTTTGGATTAAAAGGACCAAATGAAGCTCTTATTTTTGCCTCCCCTTTTAAAGTAAAGGATGCTTCAAAAGATACTTTGAATATTATTGAACATAATAATTATACAAATTACAAATTTCTTTCGAAAATCACAAATTTCTCAAAATACATCTTCAATAATTAAGAAAATTATTAATTCTGACACTATTTCAAATAAACAACCAATTTTCAAACCATATTCTATTCCCCCAACTGTTTCTAAAAGCATTAAAACCAAAGCAATCCATCCAATCCTTGATGAGGAATTAAAGAAATTGACAGTAGCTAAGACACCTCAACCTACTCAGTCAATTTCTTCAACTTCTCATTTGGGAAAATTAGAAATTAATGTTATGGAAATGGATGGTCAGACCAGTGGTAGCAAAGACTATTCTAAATCCATAAGATTAGTTTCAAACCAAATAAACAATATGAATCAGAGAAAATCGTTGAAACTTTATTATCATTGTGTCACACCTCTTGACTTAGTACTTGAAGAGAGAGATGCTACTCTTAAATATGTTAATGCAAATAACATTTATGTTTGGAACAGATGGTCAATCTGAAAATCAAATTTTGGAAACTCTCCAGCATATGACTAGCTTAGCAAAGCCTATTCTATATGTAACAACTGTCTAGAAGATGAAGGTGTTCATATATTGATTTCTTGTTTTACTGGTTACTTTAAAGACCGGTAGGTTTACCATCTTACTAATGATTAGAAATCCCAAATTCTTTCTTCAATAAAAATTTGGCGTGATGGAATTCCAATCATCCATAATGGTGAACGAATGCGTGATTTTGTTAACTCTCTCATAGTTAATATAATTGAGCATTTTATAGGAAATCCTTCCCTTTAGAAAGAGAAATATGCATAACATAATATTCATGATTTCGATAACTTGATATAAAGACTAAACGGGTAGCTAAAGATTAATTAAGGATCAGAAGGATGAAAGAAAAGAAAAAATGCCATTATGCCTTATGTAGGAAAAGTAAGGGTAAAATGGCCATTTTGAAAAGTAACAACCAAAGTGACATTTTGAAATAGGGACCTAAGTGTAAATTAGAAATTTCTTGGGACCGAAATGTCATTTTTGAAATTTAAGGGAATTTTGGTAAATTAAGAAAAGACAAAGGGCATTTTGGTTAAAGCTTGACCAAAACATCATAAAATTTTACAGAGTCTCAAAAGATAGAGACAAATTTACTGATCAATAATTGAGGCCCAGTTCAAATCAGAATGACAAGAATAACCGTTAATTATTTAATTTTTGGATATTTTATAAATAATTAATTAAATATAATCATTTAAAATATTTAGAGGCCTCAGATATCTGATTTCAAACGAGGAAAAAATAACTTGAAAATTGTAGTAATTTATGAAATTTTTCCCAAGAGAAAGTCAGAAATAGTTTTATAGAACAAAAAGGAAAAAATCCCTGAAAATACCGAATTAGGCTTTTCTTTGAAAATTAATTAAACAAAATTCTAAAACCATAATGAGGACTGAAAAATTATGTAATGACTAGATGAATTTTGGAAATTTTTAATGATCATAAATTGATCAAATGATAAAAAAAATTCCTAAAAATTATTTCAGACTCGATAAAGTAACTTTATAAACAACAAAAAGTAACTTTATCTTCATAAAACAGATTGTGAGGACTGAGATTTGCTGCATGGCATTCTTTATCTTAAATAATATAATGCAAATAACATTTATGTTTGGAGGATAGATGTTCAATCTGAAAATCAAATTTTGGAAACTCTCCACATGAGTATGGTTAGCAATGCCTATTCTATATGTAACAACTGTCTAGAAGATGAAGTTGTTCATATATTGATTTCTGGTTTTACTGGTCAGCTAGAAGGTTGGTGGAATTAACATCTTTCCAATGATCAGAAATTCCAAATTATTTCTGCAATAAAAATTTGTCGTGATGGAACTCCGATCACCCATAATTGTGAACAAATGCCTAATTTTGTTAACTATCTCCTAATTAATATAATTGAGCATTTTATAAGAGATCCTTCCCTTTAGAAAGAGAAATATGCATAACTTTTGTCCAATTTTAGGTGTAAATCCCTTTTCAATCAGATGGTATGTAAATCCTTTTTTTGATTTCAGATGGTATAAAGACACCTTCCTAACCCGTGTCCTTGCCAAAGAAGATGGAAATCATCCTCTTTAGAAAGAAAAATTTATTGATGGTCTTCCTATTTTTTGGGTGACACAATCCGAAGCCAAACAGGTGACATGGCCAGATCCATTACGAGAACCTTACTTATGGCCAATTGATAGCAGCTTTTCAAAAAACAACCTTGAAACTTTGCTAAAAAGATAAACTCAAACATTAGCTTAGCAAAGAAAAAGCCCTTCACATAAAATAGCTTGAACAATTTTGGCCTCCCAACCTGCAAAAATTCCTAACCAAAAAAGAACTATCAGACCAATGATGATCAGCATCAAAGGCATCCAACCAAAAAACACAACAGAAAATCTCAACCCTGGAAAAGGCCCAAAAGCAACCATCCGAGAGATCTCAAACAAGATTTCAAATCCAGACCAATTGAATCCTTTTTCCCAAAATATTTTCCAAAAGAAAACCAATTGACAACCAGATTTGATTTTACAAAAATCAGGAAAAGATTTCAAAATCTAAAACTGGTCACTATTTTAGACCATCAAAAGGAAATTAATGGCTTAAAAGAAGAGATAAAAGATCTAAAAAATATATTCAAAATCTACATTCTCTTTTTATAAGTTAAGTCCAAGTGAGCAACAGAGAAATTTCTAATAAAAAAACAGAAAATATTGAAGATGTCAAGGAAGATATCTCCTACCCTTTCTTAAACTCATATAAAAAATTTCTACCCAAAGGGTTATTGTAACATCCTTATTTTGGGGTTTATAGTTAAGTGTTGTTTAGGTATTAAATTAGTTAGAGAATAAAATAAATTAGGAAAAAATCAAATCAAATTAAGATTTATTTATTTTAAATATATATATATATACAAAAATCTCTCCAAAAAAATAATTATAGGTGTGAACTTATCTTATTATTAAAATAAGTAAAAAAATTGTATGAACAATAATTTTATTATAATTATAATTTTCATTTTTTTAAAAAATTATATATATAATGTTATTTTATTTAAAAAAACCCTAACCCTACCTCTATATAAAGCCTTTCCCACTCTTATCAGAACTAAAAACCACTCCGTCGCTACAGTAAAGTCACCTAGGTGCTGCAGCTACAGTATCATAGGTACCTCTCTCATTTTCCTTCATTTTCTTCCTCATTTCTACAGTGCCGGCATTGTACCTCCCTTTTATTGTGCATCTGCATGGTTCTATGCATACGAAGTATCTTCTCCTATTGAGCAATGTCTTTTCATTTTTATTAAAAAAGGGGGGATTCCATCTTATCATTGTTCTCATTATTTCTGTGTGTCAGGATGTATATATATACATATAGCTAGCTATGTGTAGGTATATTTTAAAAACTTTATTGTGTATCTGAGGCATCATTTATTGTTTTTAAAAGGAAAAAAGAGAGGAGAGAGGAGAGATTGATGGAAGTACTATATGTGGTGTTAAGTTCTTATTTTATTATTTGACAAAAATATATATAATCATATATATATTACCAATGGCTGTGTGTACATATACAATGGAATATATATTCAAACCCCCTCAAACACTTTCTTCACTGTGCACGTTCACTCCCTCTTATTTTTTTTATAAAAGAAAAGAAATTGTGTCTTCTCATGGTTTCCCCTTTTTGTGTGTGGAAGAAGTATATATATGTATATGTATATATATGCAAAAGCCTTTCAACATCTTTTAAATTGTGTACCTAATATAACTTTTACTGTTCTTGAAAAGAAAAAAAAGGGAGATGGAAGACTTATGTCTAGTGCCTTGTGTGCGTAAAGGGCTGTGAGAGAATGTGGATGCATGTATATTTTTTTTAAAAAAATAATAAATAAATAAATAAATAATATATATAATAATAAACATATACATATATATAACTATGTGTGTGTAAAGGTGTGAGTGTGTAGGTGTAGAGAAAGTGTTTGCATGTGTCAGTGTGTAGTCTTCAAGTTGCCTTTTTGTCATTTTCTATGAAAGAGCATTTGTATGTGCATGCAGGAGGTAAGAAGAAACTTTATTTGGTTCAATAGAAAAAAATAAAATGAAATAAAAAGAAGTTTAGGTAGTGGCTGTACGTTTTGTTTGTGTAAATATATATAGAATAACATAAATTAATAAAAATAATAATAAGAATGGGAAGCCACGGAATGGCATGGTTTTCGTATATATATAGCATTATATTATATATAATATTATTATCTAAAAATATATATAATAATATATATTAGAAAAAGATATATATAGAGTAATATATATTATTTATACCTATTTTTATATGTATATAATAATATAGTTAAATTAAAAATTGATCATATAATGATATACATGTTACAATTACCACTAATATATATTATTTTCTTCCTTTCAAACAACTAGTAAAATTATAAAAGAGATTATATCATTCAATATATATTTCCCTCATAAATAAATGAGGCAATGTATATCTTTGACTAATATATGGTGTAAAGGGTAGCCTTAGGCATTTAGACTAACTTTGAAGCAACTTTTAGAATAAGTTAATTAGTCTATTGATAGAAATTATTGTGTATGATTTTTGTAGACTCTCATTGAGAATTTTGAAGTGTCTCTTGCGTGCTTATTTGTAAGTTTGGGAGCTGCAAGTAACTCTGAATACTCTTCCATATACTTGTGAACCGCATATGATTAAATTTTGATTGAACTATGGTTTATGCATTTTTTGGATAGAATTATATAAATGCAACTATTTAAAGTTTTCAATATATATATTGGCACGGAAATTTTTATAACTGTCATGGTGATTG
Source organism: Vachellia pachyceras (assembly GCA_025593235.1). Lineage (NCBI taxonomy): Eukaryota > Viridiplantae > Streptophyta > Magnoliopsida > Fabales > Fabaceae > Vachellia > Vachellia pachyceras. Next base: position 7,871 of record JANTPZ010091693.1, read on the forward strand.
CATTGTGATTGGGTTGGAGTATGGAGGAGAAATACGTGTTGGTGAGATTTTATCACGTGATGAGCCATCACTCAGTGCACAGTGGATGGCATTTGTAGGGCCCCTTTACCCGTGTCTTTCCTTTGGCCAGGATTACATTGGATTTGTGGGACATGTGACGCCTCCTTGGTTTTCTTTTAAGGAGGGGAGCCATAGTCAAGACTTGAGCTCTATACATTTTGTTGGAATTGGAACGTACACGCAGCGGAATTTAAAATTTTTTCTAATCCCAAATACGGATATGTCAAAGGCGTTTAGATCAAGGAGATGAAGGCGTACCTTTTACGTTTCGAGATCGTCCCTTCCTTTGCGTCTGGATCTCTTCAAATTCTACAACCTTCCACGCTCTTGCTTCCGATCACGAGGAGCCGATGTTCTTTCAAATTGCCTCCCTCTACCGGTATCCACGCGAACAGTCTCCAACAATAACAGCATGCTAGCGCCTCTTCATTTCACTCTCTCTCTCTAGGGTTTCGTGGCTCAAGAGCGGATTCAAATTCAGAATGGGATGCTTCTACTATTCACGAGAACTCATATTTATAAAGCTCATGGAGTGCATCATGATTAATCTTGAAAAATCTGAATTTGAATTTCTAGATCAATCTTATCAATCTTGAAATTTGAAATTTTAAAATCCAAATGATATCTTAGATTAATTTTTATTAATCTTGAAATTCAAATTTCAAAAAGATATTTGAGATCTAATCTTAATCTTGAAATTTGAATTTGAAAAAGATATTCAAGATCTAATCTTAAAATTTGAATTTCAAAAGATATTCAAGATCCAATCTTGATTAATTTTGAAATCCGAAATTTGAAATGATATTCAAGATCTAATCTTGAAATTTGAATTTCAAAAGATATTTAAAATCTAATCTTGCAATTCGAAACTTCAAAAGATATTCAAGATCTAATCTTGAAATTCAAAATTTGAAAAGATATTCAAGATCTAATCTTGAAATTTGAATTTGAAAAGATATTCAATATCTAATCTTGAAATTCAAAATTTGAAATTCAAAATGTGAAATTCAAATTTTACAATCTTAATTTGGATTAAATTGATTTGATCAAATCATATCCATTTAATTAATCCAAATAATGAGCCAACGAATTTAATTTATCTTTTTAAATTAAATTAATGCTAATTATTTAATTTATCAAATAAATCAAATATTAAACTAACACACACAAATATTATTTACATAATATTGTGCAATTTTGAATTTCAAAATATATATACATATATTTAAAATTCGAATAAACCCTAGAAATAAAAGCTCATGTTAGGTTGTTCTTGCGTGCGACCCTGTAGACCAATATAAAGTTGGCAGTGGGCTAATCTCACCATAAGCTCAAAAGTCGCAGGCAGTCTTGTAACACACCATAACTAACCCCTTTAGCTTTATTATATATCATTATGGAACCATTATTGGGCCTTGAATAGGTTAAAAATAGGGGAGAGCACGGAATCCGCAACCTGCACAGCCCGCCCGGACTCACGAAAAATTCCCCGGATTGGGCCTGCCCAATGGTAGCCCGTTACGGGTGGGTAAAAAACCCGCCCATATAATAATTCACGGGCGGGCTACGGGTATACCAACAGGCTGCCCGTAGCCCGCCCGTATATATTTTTTTTAAAAAAACGAAGAAGCATTAGCCCTGAAAGGCCCAAAGTTTGGGGCCCAAATATCCAGCTGTCTGCCCCTGCCCACAATCCACATGATGCTTCCAAATAAATATCACTCATATGCTCCCAGCTCCCGTGCGTCCGTGCCCTAGATTGATCGATTGAGATTCGCCTTTCGCCGCTACGCTACCGAGTTGAGCTGAGAGTTGAGAGATTTGTCTCAGTGTGACTGTGTCGCTGATATTCTTCTTCGTTTTCGCTTTTGAGCAAATCTTCTTCTCTCTCCATTATGAGCGATCTATCAAACTCTATTCTGGGTTCAAATCTTCATATCTTCAGCCTTAAGGAGCTCAAGGAGATCACCCACAACTTCTGCAAATCCAGTGTTCTTAGGGAAGGTGGGTTTGGAAAAGTTCATAAAGGCTCATTGATGATAAGCTTAGGCCTGGTTTGGAACCTCAAGCTGTTGCAGTTAAGGTTCTTGATTCAGATAGCAAACAGGGACACAGAGAGTGGTTGGTGAGAATCATTCTCATCCTTTTTGCTCAAATTAATTCTCAGATGAATCTGAAAACATTATGATGAAATTAGTTGGTTGCCTTTCTTTGTTTTTTTCAGATGAAACCTGTCATCTACAGAGACATCAAAGCCTCCAACATCTTACTAGACGCAGTAAGTTCCGTATTCACTATGAATCATATTTCAATTAGTCGACGTAAAGACTTAATATAATTCTCCATATTTGATGGTACTTCTTTTTCGAGTCTTAGCTTTACAATCTTCAATTTTCATTGCTGGACATCTTAACTATCATATTCTCAGGATTACAATGCCAAGCTTTAATTAAACCAGTAAAACCCCTTGAAAGCCCAAATATAGCTCTGTAGAAGCTCAAAATTCAGGCTTCCCAAAAATTCTGTTGCAAAAGCCAATTTTCAGTAACCCAGAAGCTGTGATTATAAGTTTGTATAAATGTATCACTTATGCTGTATTTCAATTTTCAAACAACTTGTCACATGATTAACTTACGATGTATCTCTCTGTGCTATAACTGGTTTTAGACTCATAGTAAGTATATATAGTTATATACATTTACTCATAGCCGCCCTATGGCTTTAGTGTTTCAAGTACTAATTACATCAATCATTGGGGGGCATATGCTTTTAATCTATTGATAACTGATAATTGTATTTTGGATTCTGTAGTCTGTACAACAATTTGGATTGGCTTCTGCACTTGAAACACTATGTGGGGCGTGGGCAAGCTTATGGAGCTGAATAATATAAGAAGTTTGGTGTTCAAATCCAAACTGAAATCTTCTGTCTTCTGCTATGCTGTATTCCTCTATCTTTCCTGCTCTATTTGGTAATATGCGACGCTTCAGATCAGCTATAATGGCAGGAATTCTTCTTCACTAACATTCTTGGCTGTTTCTCTATTTTTTTCCCTCTCTTTTTTTATACGGGCTGCCCATTACCCGTTAAAACCCGCCCGTATATTCTTTAGCCCATTTAAGAATTGTTAAATGGGTTGATGCACAGGTAAGCCCGTACCCATACCCGGGTAACTTTAACGGGCGGGCTACAGGATGGGGCACGGGCTGCCCAGCCCGCCCATTGCTCACCCCTAGTTAAAAAGTTAAAAGAAATCAAATATGAAAATTTGATTTTTAAAAGTTACTATTTATTGAATTTTGGCCCAACCTTGAAAATTCATAACTAATCAATATATATTGGCTCTGTTTGTTTTACCCGTTTTGTCAATGGGTGCGCTTACCGAGACACTTTTCCTCTCACATAAACTACCTCAGAATCTGTGTCCGTTTTCCCAACGGGCTTTCCAAACGGAGCTATTATAAATCTCTTCCATTGGTTACTATTCATAAGAACCCATTCAAATTTCAAAAATCCCGCCTTAGCTTTTCATTCGTTCAAGACGGGTGACTTTTTTCATTATCAGAGACTCCTCTCTCTCACATTTCGGAAACCCCTCTACTTCCTCTCTCTCTTTCATCTCAAGCTATTCCACATTCCAATCTTCTACAACAAATGTGGAAACCCCTGCGCTTCCTCTCACTACGGGGCTGGAAGGCCGATTGAACATGTCCTCATAAAATTCCTTGTCTTTGATATTGGTAAAGTAAGAGCTTGGCGCCGATCGGTACCGTGTCAAGCCAGAATTCATCTGCTGCTGCTGATGACCATGTAACATTGAAGAGTGGTGCTCGAGATCTGACTCTATTGCTTCCCATGTTCACTTCAAAGTTCTACTCTTGAAGACAGAAAAGATTGTATTCTTTACAGCTTCTGTTTTCAGATCGACGCACGTTTGTGTGGCGTGGGAATACGTTTGGAGGCAAATCGTAGGGAATATTTGGGACTTAAATATGTAGGGAAGGCAACAATTGTAGGAGGCTGGAGCAGATCTAGAAAACTGATAAACGAAATCTGAATCCAGATAATCAGGTGGGATAGTAAACTACGAAGTGTGCTGTAGAGAAAGTGGAGGGGAATAAAGAAGGGAGAAGAAGAGCAAGTTGGGAGTTATGCTGTTGGCTGTTGAGAATGAGCAGCAGAAACGAGAGTGATGAGTGGAGGGAGCAAAAGAGTAGGCTACCGCTGAGAACGAATGGCTCAGCCCATCACAATTCAAATATAAGATTCGCAACAAAAGCAAACAGTGGAAGGAGAGACAGAGGTAGTGACCAGAATCTCTCAAGGTATCAGAGAGGGAGAGAGAAGGAACGAGAGGGTAAGAGCAGAAGGATTAGGAGAGGAAAAAGGGAACCTTTGGCAATGGAGTGTTGGGCTGCGTATGTGCCAACAACCAATCACAAGTGAACGCATTCCATGAATCTGAGACATGGATGCATACATAAGAGAAAAGGCCAAGAAAGTTCTTACTACCTCCTTTTACCAAATAGTTGGGCTAATTTGTGAGTACTTAAACTGTGAAGGAATAGTGTCAACTGCAGTTTATGAGATTTCTGGTATCATATATCATGTACTATGATACTGTTTGTTCAGCATCGCAGCCTCTGCGTGTGTGTGTGTGTTTTGGTTTCCTGTGGGAGTTCTGAATGATATACTTCATACTTGTAGGAGATGTTTTTTATGTCAACTGGGATGAAGTACTTCCTGGAGCTATGCTATAGTTTCAACCCTTGGGGGTTTTGGTAGTAAGGAAAAGATGAAAAGGATTAATGGAGGCTAATGTCATTACTGTGAATACTGTAAAGGAATACAGTTTGCCTTCATTCATTATTATCTTGAACTTGATGAAATATGCCTACCATGTCATGGCATTACAAAATTTAGCGCTGTAGTTTTTGGAAACAAGGAACCAGTTGCCCCTGTGAAGAGTTGTCCTCATTAGAAAATTTGATAGCTTCTGAAGTAGAAGAGAAGCAAAATCATTTTGGTTTTTAATGTTGAAAATGCATATAAGCAGATTTTACATTTCCCTGAAGGAAAATGCTTATGAAACTAGATATATCTTCCATGGTTTTTGTAATATGCACCCTTTTCAGTAAACTAACAAAGAGGTCAAATCGTTAGTTAGGGGACAAGACAAGGCCCATAAATAAAAGTACAAAAAGAAAAGATGTCGGTGGACCAAAAAGACCCTGGTTAAATTAGTCCTAAAGCCTTGAGATTTTTAAGAAGGTAAGCCAGGGACATGAATGTGATTAAGTATAAAGACCAAGGGTAATATGGTCATTGGATAAAAGAGGCCAAGCCAAT
>JANTPZ010091694.1:0-34334 GCA_025593235.1 Vachellia pachyceras
CCCCTGAGTCAGGGTCCTGAGTCCGCCAATGGTTGTACAATTCAAAATTTAGTTTAATATGTACTTTTTATAAGTAATGGTAACAATTAAAACATCTAATTTTTTTTCCTTCTTTCCTATTTTTCCTTCGTGCTCAATTATAGAAAGGAGGATATACAACAGAGTATATTCAGTTAAGATTGGTGTGGTTTTTTAGTCTTGTGGCTTGTTTGGCACGAGAGATTTCGAGGGATGGGAACTCATAAAAATTTTCCTTTCCCTTCCCCCTAAATCTCTTGTACCAAACAGCCTTTAATCATAGTTTTGGAAAGCAATGCTCCATCCATTTAAAATTATAAGACATTTGCCCACTCTTTTCATGTTTAAAAAGAAATACAGGACATTTTGGTAGTATTAAATAACAATATTTACGAGGAGTAATTAAAGATGGGAAGTGAAGTGATTAAATTTTAATACAAATTTATTGTTTGGATTCATTCAGTTGCAATGGTTTAACTGAAACTTAAAAGTAACATATTTAAGATCTTACAAATTAATTTACCTTTACCCAAACCATTTGATTCAATTGACACTTCACGTCTTTTAAATACATAAGATGGCGTGTTTGATCTTTCATGGATGCAAGAAGTGCATCAATTCTTTTTGTTAGATGAAGGATGCATAAGAAATGTAAATAATTTATTTTTTAATAAAATTATGTAACATATATTACTTTTAAACTTGAGTTAATTTGTCAAAATATCTAAAAAATTCATGTAATTAAGGACTTTAAACTCTTAACTGTCACTTAAATTTCACGCGATAAAAAATTGTAATTTTTCGCCAGTACAAAAAGCTGTGATTAATATATTATATGTGCATAGTAGTATATAATAAGAATTTAAAGTTGGGTGCAATCAAACTTGTTAATGTAATGCTATGTGCAAAGTTGTACGCCAACCTTGCTCAAAACGTAGCCTAGCCACCAAAGCCCAACCAACATCTTAATCTTTCCAATTTAAAACATGCCCTTAAATTTTTTTTTGGTTACATGCCCGGTCTCCGGAGTTTCACACCGACTAATCCGAATTCGACCCGCGTCGCGCATCCGAGAAAGGTGGAAAGGTCTCCCAACGGTGGCTGCTGCATTAACAAGGCTTGAACTTGAGACATTGCTTAAGCTGGAACAAGCCGCTTATCACTTGATCCAACCAACCGTTGGTAACATGCGCTTAAATATTTAATCCTATCTCTTTGCTTTTTTTAAATATGGAGAATCGGGAATAAATCCCCTGCTACTATATTAATTATAGAATGTGATATGATCAATTTTAAAATCTGTGGAAGCTCACTTACAAATAGTGAAACCTCATTTGTATTTGTATATTGACCATTTTGCTTACTTGTAAAAGCTTACTTACATGTAGTTTATATTACAATTAATTCAGTAGTGGGGATTTAGCCCCAATTCTCTTAAAAAAAAAATAAGGTAGCTTCATTATTGTCAGTTTAATTAGCTTTAGTTTTGGCAGGGTTGTGTTCCAGTCATTTTTAATAAGATTTAAAAAATGTTTACATCAAGTAATTAGAAAGAAAGCCACCTGCAACATGTTCATTGCGTTTTACAAGAGATAGCTAGGAGTTGGGTTTACTCTGAAAGATTTCATTTTTTTCTCATATTATTTTGAAAAAGTAATTTTATATAAATTGATATGTAATATAATATTTTACGAGGTATTTTAAGGAGATGTCAAATATGCTTATCACAATTAATTTATTTAATCTTTTTAATCTATCAAAATTAAAATAAATAATCCTTATACTAAGAACTACAGGATTACTGTTGATCCATATAACATGAAACTCTACATTTACTTTCTGGCAACCAAAATGATTTTAAATAAGAATGTGATCTATATCATATAAAGCCAAGTGTTTAAATTTTATTAATGAACCTTTTTTCATTTGTCAAGTTCTTAATACAATGGTAAATTGTTTTTTAAAAGATTAATAAAACTAATCAAATTATTGTAAAATATTTATATTTATCATTTTTCAAATTAATTTTCTGACTTTCAAATTAATATATACTTTAATGATGTAGATAAATATATTTAAGTAATTTGTTTAATTTTCTTAATTTCTCTAAAAAAAATAACTAACTTAATACTGTGAAATGCAAGATGTAAATGTATTTTGTGTGGCGCCAATTTGTCCAATATAAATGAATGTTCAATTTCTAAGCAATTGTTAAATAACTTTTGGTATAAGGTATGTAGGATGATCTGTTGGTACAGCAGAAGGAATTTTTCTAGATATAAACAAAAAAAATAAAAATTATGGGATTGGAGAGACGCATAACAATTATGGAATCACACACGAAGATTCTCTTTACTGTTAATTACAGAGACGTGGGGTTTAGACTTTAGAGTAATCTTAATTAGTTCTTAATTGTTAATTATATGAGTTTGAGTGGGAAAATCATGGGATTAAGCCGCCTCCTGAGATTATCATTGAGGCGTCTCAACTTGAGTTAAATTACAAAGTGGGGCCATGACAAGGAATTTAATGTTGAGAATATCCCCTGGAGAAGCGGAGGAAGAGGAAGATAACAAAGGGGGTATGAAAGGACAGGTTTACCCCTGAATACCTATCGAATTTGGGTGGCGGGAAAGTCACATCCTCATGGTATATCCACCCACCGACCCACCGATCCACCGACCCACCCCTCTGCCGTCACCACCCAATTGTTGAAGGAAAATTAGATTAAAGTAGCAATAAGAAATAGTACTGAACCATCTTACCGACCTAAAAATCGTATTTATGTAAAGGAATTAAATTTTAAAATATATATTTAAAAATATGAAATTATCCCTCCCTCCACAATTTTCTGCCTTCCCTCATACTCTCTCTCTCTCTATATATATATATATATATATTATATTTTAAACACAAGAATTTTTTCAATTTCACATATTAAACAAAATTTTCATCAACTTTTAATCGCATGCATAGATATTTTAATTAAAAATAAATTCATATTATATATGCTGAAAAAAGTTTGGATAGATAACCAAGATAAAATTTACACGATTTTAAAAAAAATAAAGAAGTTTGTATTTTTATTTTAGAATGGACATATGTGATTTATTTTTAAACAATCCGTGTAATGGTAATAAAACTAAAAAAAATATAATAGTGTTCATAATATAAATCAAGTTAAGAACTTGATCGTATAAATACATGAATATCCATATTAGGAATTAGATGTTACAAATATAAATTTGGTGAAAAATAAAAAAGATAGGAAATATAATGAGCTGTTTTAATTTTAATGTTTATTTTTCATTCAAAAAAGTTATTTGTGTAGAAGAAAAGGCAGGAATTCGATTATAGACAATATATTACTTTTAAATATTTATTCTAACTTTTGATCCTTCTGTATACTTAGAATTTTTATGGTTGTTATCAAGAAATTATATTTTCTATGTGTCCTTCGCTTTAATTTTCCCATTATTCAAATAACAGATTTTGTAATATTTTCTTTTTAAAAAATAAAAAGTAAGTTTTGGCCAAAAGCATTTTCCCCCGTTGCACTCGGTCGCAAACGGCGCCAACATCGCTCATCCTCACCAGTCACCACACAATCCATATCAGATTTTAAAATATTAAGAATTAATTATTAAATATTTTTTTGCCTAATAATTAATTATTATGATACAATATAAAGGCGTGGGAGATTATAATCTTTAATCATGAAATGAAACTTTCATAGTTGCTGTTGGAATATAGCATTAGAGTCATTATTTGTATTAACCACATATAAAACTCTCAATACGTCATTTATGTTGTATGTTACAGTGCATATTTAGGAAATATTTTTTCTAATAATACACATAAATTAAGATAAAATTATCTCGAAATCAGTAAAAAATATTTTGAAATCCATAAAAATCATCTTAAATCCGTAAAATTATCTTGAAATCTGTAACTCATTTCTCCCAAAAGATTTATAAACACACCTAACTTTAAGTGTAGAATTCTAAGAGACAAAGGTTATGGACATGCAAACTTAATATTGTAATATTCATCACATTTTAATTTATTGGATGTTTATAGAGGAAATTGCAAAAATTAATGAAATCTCACTGAATACAGTTAGAAATTATTATTATTTTTTTTTCAAAAAGAGACATAAACTTTCGGAAATTTCATTAATTTAACGTTAACCTTTAATAATTAACATACTCTTGAAGGGTAGCATTCAACAGCGTCGTTAATGAATCATTGTTTTCTCCCTGTTCCATAATAGTCCTTGGTGGTTATATTTTACAAGTTACAATTTTTTAAGCTACACTTTAAAAATGTCCGAATATTTAATGCACTTTTTAATTTTTACCTCTAGTCCAATTTATTATTATATGCATGGTGCTGGTGCATGGCCTTTATCTTGTACATTATCTCATGAATTTTTCCAGTGCATTATCTTATATTTTTTTCTTACTTATTATGCCTGTTTGGAAACGTGATAAAAAGTACTTTTACACAAGTTGAGGTAAATATATGAAGGAGATTATCTCGTTTTGTGGAAAAACACTGTTGAACGTGCGTTTGGCTTTTGGAAACGCTCCACCAAACAAACCCATTGGGTCCATTTGGGAACGCGGTGAGATAAGTAACTTATTTGCAGAAGGACTTATGGAGAAGTGAGATTGAAAATAAGTCAGATTGTAAAAGCAATTTTTGTTTGGGAAAACGGTAGAATAAGTGACTTATTTATAAAAGTTTATGATTTCAGCTTGTTGGTAGAAGTAACTTATTCTCATAATTGACTTATTTTCATAAGCCTTCCAAAACACTGCAAAAAAGTGAACATCAACTTTTTTCCACTTTTGGTACTGTGCATCGCATTTCTGAGTAGAGAAAAGCGTTGCCAAACACACTGATTATCTCCCTCACACTCATCCTCTGAAATAAAAACGTATTTTAAAAAATAAATTTCTTACATATTTATTACCTTTAATCAATTTTAACTGATTTTTTAATCTATTTAATTCAGTCATTTGTAACTAATAAAAAGATTTGGAGGGAATGATTTTATATCATATTAACATATCACAATATAGAGTATTAAAACGAATGAAAATAATTTATATTAATATTGGTGAAAATAATTTTAGAATATACCCATTACATATGGTTTAAATTTTTTTTTCTCCCTCATACCATTTGTTTTATTGTCAAATTATTATTATTTTTTGCCAGCATTGTCAAAATATTGATTAGAGCATGCCAAATTAATGTGCATTTTCAATCATACTTTTGATAGATGTGCTATTTAATTTTGTAAACGCGTCGGAATATGTTTTAAGTTGGAACCTAAAATAGTCACATAGCAAAAGAACGATGGATGGGAAAGTCAAATAAGAAATTGCATTAGTAGGTGAAAACATTTAATTCCGAAGACTTTATTCTGCTTGACTTTTCTAAGATTGTTACCTGCGATATAAATATCATTTATGGTTGGTCTCCTGAAATTTCATTCACAAAAAAATGTCAGTAAATATTTTTAATTCTTAAAAAGCATATATAGTTTATCGTAAATAAAAGTTCATTATACATTAATATATTCATATCAATATATTAATAACTGGGTACTGCAATAATAAAGCTTATCTTAACATAGAACATGTTATATAATATTTTTTATCTTGTTTATTCGCCCTTTTAAGTATATATGTTCCTTATAATAATTTAAACGAACAAGACATTTTTTTCACAAATTTATCAAGCATTACCTTGATTAAAACAAGCCTAATCTGTATAACGAAGAAAAAAAAAATAAAACCCTCGAAATCCTAAGAAGCCTTGCGTTGCTACTTTAAGAATTTTAAAAATTGAATGAATAAAATCATAAAATTTCATTCAAATAATGAGTTGATGCTTCCTCTTTATTTATTTTTTGGTCAATTCTGATGAGATATGATATGAACTCCATATTTGAGACATAGTGCATGTTTGTAAAATTTTTCGTAAAACGATGTACGTAAGTCAAGATAAAAAAATCTTAAAATCCGTAAATCCTTTTTGAATTGAATTCTGTAAACTCTTTTGAAAATTCATCCATGTCATTAAAGCGCGTATATATATATATATATAAAAGCTATAACTTAATTGATCTCAAAGAAATGGACATGGAATGGGGTGATGGGCTTTGCTTTGAACAGAAGCAAAAGTAAAAGTAGTGGAAGGGGCTTTTATTGCTAATAATTAATAATTAATAAAGCAGCCTTTACTAGTAGCACTAACTCTTGCAACTAATACACGTTGCCCAATTAAGCCAAAGAACAATATTTTCTAAATCCGAACAAGCCTTTGTTTGGTTTTCCACCGTCTTTCTGAAATCCTTCTTCATTCGAGGCCCCCACATTAAAAGTTACAGACTTATTCACCAAAAGTTGAAAAAAAAGTTACCGACTTCAAGCTTCATTCATTCGCAATGGTAGTCAACAAAAGTTAGACTTGAAAAGTTTCGGTGGTCTGTTAACGAGAAAACAACAAAAACCCTAAAATCTAGTGCGGTGAGTGACGGATGGACAATTTATTCACATGCAATGGTCAAGAAGATGGAACAGATTTTTCTGTTAAATACTTTATGGCAGAGAATCCCAGATACAATCAAGACGTACTCTTTTAAAGAGGTGGATTACAGACTTTAGTCGTAACATATATTATTATTATGAGATTTAAGAATTGCCGACACTCTAATTTAAAAGGTGAGGAACAGATAGATACGAAGTGGTCTTAAAGTGGCCGAATCCTTTTTGTGTGAGATATCCAATTATTTTAGTAAAAGAGTTGAGAATTAAAAATCATGGAATAGAAAGAATTGGGGACAGCGATGGCCAGTGGTCATAATCATAGATGGGTCGCTCTTCTTCACGGGGGCGACAGAGAGAGAGAGGAAATCAATAATTGTTCAGAGAGAGAGAGAGAGAGAGAGAGAGAGAGAGGGATTATGCAGAGATGAGGAAGGAAATGGGGAGCACGGTGATATAATTTTGAAGTCAACGTCTGTGAAGAATAAAAATTGATTTGATTGAGTTTCTGGAGAGTCCAAACTCACATTTAATAGTGTTTTTTCGTAAAATAAGATAATCCTCTTATATATTTACCTTAACTTACGTAAAAGTACCTCTGTACTGCGTTTTTAAATGTGTCCAAGATTTGCAAAGGTGGAAGAGAAAATGTGGTCAACGCCATATATATATATATAAGAGGGAGAAGCTTATTAGGTGACACCATGGGAAACTTGAATAGTCAAAGGCAGAGAGAGTGCACAGCATTTGAATATTGGTCAAACTTGCTTGGCCTATAATACTATAATACTATGTATGACTTAATCTCCTCGTTAGATAATGACAAAACTAGATAAGTCATGCATCTTTTCCCCTCAACATCATTTAATTGAAATACTAAGTATTTGTTAGATTCACGGTATAAACCACTTTTTTAACATACTTTTAAAACACAATCCAAACATACTCTAAACATGGGTATATTTTGTAGTGAATATTTAAATTTTAGTTTATTAAACTGCGACAGATTAATCCATTCTGTTAGACTTGATTTTATTAGTAAAGCGACATGTTTTCAAATCATAGTAGGGTGGTGTCAATAGGCTTAGGCCAATCAGATTTGTAGAACATAAACCCCATCATGAGAATAAGAAAATACCAAAAAATAAAGAAGCAAGTAGGAAGGTGTATGCCAGAAAATATGGTCTTTGACTTTTTTGTTGTTTAATTTGTGGACCGTTGAGTTTCTTAAAATGGGGCATCCACTCTCAACACGTAGATATCAGGTTTAAGACTAAAACCCGATTCAAGTGTGATGGGTGGTGCTGCCATTTGCCCTTGACAGAATGATCTAGTTAGTTAAAAATAGCTCATTTTTTAGAGGTATTACTAAACACGGTATCACTCATAAGCCATTACATGGCAGGCAGGCCACCATTTGGTGGTGGTGCTTATTCGATCTGTACCTGCAAGCAAGAATTGATAAGTTAGTGTGAATTTGTTAATAATTTATACTATTGCATAGGTATATAAGAATATAGATAGTAAATGGATAAACACACTACTAAAATGCGCAAGCAAAAAACAAGATAGATGATAAACACACTTACTAAAATGACCCCTTCGCAGGTACCATCAAAGACGCAGAAAGAAGAGCTCTGGGTCCTTGTTCAATAGCTTCTCTGCTCCCGAAGGGGTTTACATCGAGCAATACAAGAAATTCATAGGAAACAAGAGCTGGGGTGTGGGCCCAGTTTCCTTGTGGGCGAATCGCAACGAGCATAAAGCCGAGAGAGGACGTGCCGATGTTAAAAAAGAAGGTGGTTTGGCTTCAATGGCTTAACACAAAAGCAGGAGACTCTGCTATTTATGTCAGTTTCGGAAGCATGACCAAGTTCCCTTCTTCTCAGCTGATAAAATAGCTCATGGTCTGGAATCTTCAGGCCACGATTTCATCTGGGTGGTTCCCACGAAGGAAAAAAGGAGACGAAGGTGCTGAATTTCTGGAGGAATTTGAGAACAGAGTGAAAGGAACAAACAAGGGTTACGTGTTCAAAGGATGGGCCCTACAATTACTGGTACTGAATCATCCTGCAACAGGAGGGACTGTGACTCGTTGTGTATGGAACACGATAGTGGAGACTGTGAACGCAGGCTTGCCAATGGTGACGTGGCCTTTGTTAGTAGAGCAATTTGGGAACAAGAAGCTGCTTATGGATGCACTGAAGATTGCAGTGCCAATGGGATCGAAAGAATGGAGAAATTGGAATGATTTTGCAGAAGAAGCAGTGAAGAGGGAGGAGGATATCAGAAAGGCCGTAGCTTCGATGATGGATGATGGAAAAGAAGCTAAAGGAAGGAGGGGGGGGGATAAGCCAGGAAGCGAAGAAAGCGATAGAGGTTGGTTGGTCTTCGTATAACAGTGTTATGGAAATAATTGAAGAGATCCGATCATTCAAGAGGCGTAAGGTTATATGGGCAAGGCTTGATTCAATTGAATACAAGAATTAAGGAGGAAATGATTCTCCCGAGACATCTATTGGCTTGTGTGTTTTATGGGAACAGAGAAAGTAGTTGGATTGCTTGGATTGTTTTATGAATTCCATAGGGGATGTTCGTCTGACAAAGGGCTTGTTTGCCCGTTAGGAGAACGGATACAGATTCCGAGGTAAATATGTGAGAGGAATTTTATCTCGGTAAGTATAGGAATGGATTTTGGTTGCCCAAACGGACTAATCAAACAAGCCTAAAGTTGTTCAAATTCAAACGGAGACACGAGAAAGTGAGTGAAGTTGCAAATGACAAGTTTATACTTGTTTTAATAAATCACATTCACATGATAAAACTCTTCTTACCTATTCACTTTTTAAACTAGACATCAAAACGGAAAAGTAACTTAGATTAAGTTAAAAAAATAGCTTCCAGGTATAATTCAAACGGGTAGTTTCAACAGCCTCTATACAAGAAAACAATAAAATCCTGGAATCCAGCATGAGTGACACGTACAAAGTACAATTTATTTACGTGCAATGGTCCAAGCTGTGTGAGAAAAATGTCTCTACTAATGTCTCTTCGCTATCAATAGCGGTTGAGAAAAATATATAAATAAACTTGAACTGTTAAAATTTGATGTGAATAGTTTATAATAATATATTTCCGCGCACTTAACTTTTGAGGTGGTAAAAAAATTAAATTAATTATTTAATTACAATACATATTTTGAAATACATATTAGTATCGTTAAATTATATATCAGATTTTAAATTACGTAAATTAGTTTGGACTGTTAAAAAAACTAATTTGAAAAAAATTATAAATAGATCCACTAATTTGCTTATTTAATATTCTTAAGAAAAAATCAATTTTCTTTTATATGAAAGAGGGTAGATAGTATTTTTATTATATTTAATATTATAATAATATTTTTATATTAAAGAGTGTGAATCCTGTTGGAGCATAAAAAGAATTGATTCAATCAAAAGAACTTGTCCAATCATTTCATTGTCCATTCTTATTTCGGCGGCACCCCTAAAAAAGTAATTGAATTGTTACTCCAATTTTTTTTTTTTCAACGACCCTTTTCACAATACCGACAATGTACTACTAAATTCCTCTCCCCTGTACCATATTAACTAAAGTAATTGATCGTTCAAAAAAGAAAGTGAGCAAAAATTCAGTATTTTTTTCAAACAAAATATTAAGATGCCAAAGCACGATTGCCTCGCGAATTTGTACGTCCCAGGAAAAAAATCGAATCACGGATGAACGTACTTACGCACACCAGGGAAGGAACAATGATCAAACTGCGTGCCAGAACTCAGAAGGATGTGTATCCGATGCCACTTCTAGTCCTCTTGTTTGGCGATTGCCTCGTTTTCCCTCTTACTTTCCATTAGTTTAGGCTCAAATTGGAAGCCCGGCGTGGGCACGGGAAAAGCAGAAAAATATTGGGAAAATGAGTTTCATGTCCCAAGTAAGGGACTTAACTATCAAATGGTCCCAAAGATTCAAAAATTTATTATAAGGTCCCAAGAGTAGCTGCTGAGGTTGTTAACGAAAACTGCTGAGGTTGTTAATGACAACCTCAACAGCTTCTCTTGGGACCTTATAATAGTTTTTTGAATCTTTAGGACCATTTGATGGTAAAATCCCTTACTAGGGACCTATAACTCATTTTCCCAAAAATATTTATTCGCATAGAAGAATTGCAACAACAAAGACAAACAATAATGCACGCCAAATTTCTGATATCCATATCACCATCGAGGATCATTGATTTTGAATTTCAAAATGTTAAATATCGACAATTGTCCATACCTCTTAGTATGCATAAACAATTAAACTTATGATCATTAAAGTCCACAGATTTAAGAATAGACAACCAACAATTAAAAGGCAGAGTTTTTGGACAGAACAATAACTAAAGATCAACATCTAGCACAGTATAAATAGTTCCTAAAGTAAGTAGAGATACAGCACTAAACAAGAGCTGGGTATTGCTTTGCCTGCTGCCGCACTCTTCTTTTGTACTCCACCGCATCCTGCATGAAGTGTGTCGTAAAGATATATGCCTTTGATAATAAAGAAAACGACCCAGCATATTTAACAGGGGTAAGCACTTCTGAATAGCAATTCCTGCGGTTCTAATTGCAATCAACCATAACTGATCAGTCATAACTTGGATAACCATGTATACCAGAACGCTTCAACAAATACATTTCAGATTCAGTCAGCTAGCCTCAGTTTAATTAATCAAACATTCAGACTCTATAAGTTGTTCCCCATCATTTTATGACATTAGTATAATGTATTATAAGACATTAGATGGACAACTGGAGAATGCAGGACTGTTTCAAGTTAAATACCTGGATGAAGAGATGATACCCATCTGTCTGCGCAGGATCAGAAGGATTAGGCTGGTCAAGTAAGTCTTGTATACCAACAAGAATTTGCTTCACAGTTATAGCTGGTCTCCATCCCTGCATATAGAATATGTTCGATGATCCCATTCAAGTTCAAAACCGTAAAAGTATACAAGTAATCTATGTAACCAAATTTCACAGTCCCGCATCCATAGAGAGAGACAAACTTACACTGTCCTCATTAAGTATAGACAGACAGACAGTTCCAGAAGGGTAGACATTAGGGTGGAAGAAACCTTGTGGAAATTTACACTTAGGAGGCTTACTGGGGTAGTCTTCACTGAAGTGCAGCGTAAGTGGGAAAAAGCCACCCTCCCAGTCAGTCTGCAGCACTTTGCATACGAGAGTCAGAAAACAAGAACTGCTTCATTACAAAAGTCCTTAAGGGTAAAATAACTGCCTTATTTTCTTGAAACGCAAACTAAACAAAAGAAAAAAAAGAAAACTTGGAAACATAAATGAAAAATTTTTCCTTCCTTCTAATTATGGCCTAAAAGGTCTAAGACTCATTACAAATAATTTGTTCAATTAAAGGATAGGATCCTACTGAGAAAAATGCACGGACAAAGAAACAAAACAGAGAATGGGTGGTAAAAAAGTGCAACAGAATGCATGGTGCATAACTGCAGACGATCTCAACCCAGGCTACCTCAATGCAATATTTTAAAATTCGGCACGCCTATGTTAAAGAGTTAAGATGCATTAAGACCAGAGGTTCCATCCTCCTTTTCTGTGGAATGATTATTTATGGATTCTAGAGCTCAAGCAAAAAAGCGACCCCTGCTTTGGTTATCATACAGTGCATTCAAAATACATATATGAATATATTATGCAAAGCAGGGAATCGAGAGAATGCAAAGGATTGGCTGATAACTAGCATATAAACATATCCATTCATAGACCTTACCATAGTAATCCTATGCTAAAAGATGACACCCTTAAGGCGCTAGAGTAGTAAAACAACTTAGGCCAGGGGCAATGAAATAAGCAAGCTCAGATTAATACAAGCTGTTAAAGTAAGTAAGATATGCAATACAAACACAAAATGCAGGAGATATTGTCAAAATTTGTTAAAACAATCTCCCCTCCTCACAATTATCTGGTTTGCGCTTCTTTCCCATAATTTTAGGCACAAACAGGAATTTAGATTCCGGTTTGAGGCAAGCGTCATACAACAACCAGAACCATGCTGTTACTTTACCTACCGAAGATGCAATTATGAATATACTACACAGACATAAATTTCATTTCTCAATATTACAAAAACTAAAGAATCAATTGAAAAAAGAGACAAAACTCCTCTCAAGTTTACTTGCGGCGTAAGATCAAGTAAAAATAAAATCACTTAAAATAAGTAAATTAGAAATCAACTAAATGATCGAGTAACACTTGATGGAGGCTATGAACCATCAAATACATTTTAACACGTAATGGGAAAGAAAATCGCTCAATGATTAAAAAAAAATTGCAGGAGAACGCACCCCGGCCTTGCCAGGAATAGTGCAATGCCACACCATCAAATTCACAGTACCGTCCAACAGAGTCTCTGGCTTCGCAACGAAACCCTAAATCACAGACACAAAATACAATCAATCGTCGACAAACAGAACAATTCCTCGAAAACTACCGAATCAGCATTGGATTAACAAAAAAGGGAAAAACAAAAAGAAATTGAGGGGCAGTACGAACATGGGGATGGTTCTTACGCCAGGCCTTTCGTTCCTCGGTAAGGCGTCCACGAGCAATACCCGACATGTCTACCTCCTCGTTCTTCTCTCAGAAACTCTCTCTCTCTCTCTCTCTCACACACACTGCTTTCCGAGGAAGTCAGGCCAAGTCCGCGTCGCCTCTGATATCTTATTTTAATAGACGAAGCAGAAAGTACCTTTACAGTTCCCCTTCGATTTCGATTCCACATGTGCGATGGGATGAACTTCTTTTCAACAATGTGCTGAAAAACGAAATCTTAAAATTTGTAAAAATTATTTTTTTATATTAAAATTATTTTAATATTTATAAAATCACGTCGAAATCTGAAATTTATAAACTTCCTCCGGTCAACGATTCCTAACCACACACCATGCCTTTTTTTTCAACGCCTTCGTGAACGAACGGTCCTGATCTCATCAAAAGAAGTACTGCATTGTCCTTGATCCGTTTTTGAGTTTTTAATAAATAAATAATTGAGCCCTGAAAAGTCAATGCATTTGCCTTTTTTTCTGTTTATTGTTTTTTTATAAATCTCCCCGTCAGAATCACGCTTCCGTAGCCGATACGCAATCCCGTGACGTTGCGTTCCGCTCCACGAGCACCAAGCCACCAACTTTTCTCAGTGGGCATGGCACAACGGCATTAATATGCACTAAAATTTCGATGCAATCAATGAAGAGACTCTTTCGGTCAATACTGTACCCGTTTGAAAATGCAGTAGAGAAGTAATTTTATGTAAGTTGAGATAAATATATAAAGCAGGTTATTTTAATTTGTAAAAAAACACTGTTAAACATATTTTTAAAAAGTAAATAAACTTTTTTAAATAAACACATTATCTTCTCGTGCTAATATATTGAACCAGGAAATAAACAAGTGATGAGGAAAATATATATCTGTCCAGATTGTATTAAATTATTGTCATGGTGATGAAAACATGGATAACAGTTATCTGTCACAGTTTTTTCTAGATACATGTATAATTATATTATAAATAATTATATTTGAGACAGTGTTAACATTAAATGTATATACATATTAGTATAGAAAATAATTCCTCTCGTTAAATCAAATCTGTTCGTTATTTTTTTTCTAAGCAATGGTATCCTTTTACTAGAAGAGCATCTTTTACAAGAGATTCAAATTTTGGTTTGGTAGGTTATGATGGATTATTTTTTGCTATTTAAATACATAGAGTTATACAATTGAAAAAATGAGCTGGGCTTGTGCCCACAGGAAGAAACTAGACGGTGAAACCCAAGAGCTGTTTTTGTCGTTACTGGGCCCACCGCGTGAATATAGTCTCTCAAATGGGGAGCAAGCCAGAAAACGAAAGATGGATTAAATTAACCCCTAAACATGTAAAAAATTGTACGAAGTCTGAGTTTTCGTGTTCAAACTTTGAGAACAAAGCAGTGTTAAACGTGGTTTTACCCGAATAAATTCAAATTAGTCTGGTAAATCCTTCAAATTAAAGTGAGGTGTGTTATAATACCGGATGATTTACGTAAAAAATGGATTCTATTAACATGTTTATATTTTCTTTTGCCAAGAAAAAAGAGGAAAATACCTCATTAAAAATTTTATTGATAAGAAAAATATAAATCAAAGTATCGATTACATTGTGTGTATAAAATTTAAATAATATTAATATTTTCTATTATTAAATGTATCAAATTCTTCTTTTTGTAGATAAGGCCTAAAGTTCCCGTGTTGAATGGTTAGGAATTTGTACACGTAATTTGATATTACCACGTGGTTTTAATTTTTGTTTATAACTTTGCTTCTCATTCCCCTATAATTTTATTTTTCTATTCCTTCCTAAAATTGGAACTCAACTTTTTCTTGGTAGGTCATAGTTCATTCAACAAGTTTAAACATTGCAAAGACAAACACATGGTCATCAAAAAAGAATGAGAGACAAACATAATTTTAATATAGACACTGGCTATTATGTTAATGTTAATTGTTAAAATGAGTGCACTACTAACGGAGGCTGGAGGTGGTGCAATATTCTTATACTCTTGAAAATTGAGATATATGCTTTTATTTCTACGTTTTTACTTATTTTCATTTATAAGTTAATTATGAGTTCTTCATGTGACATTCTTTGATAATTTTATCATATTTATTGTAAGTGCTCCCTGTGTCAATTCCACAACAAAAAAACTGAAATTAATTCAAAAGATTTGCCATCAAACTTAGGATAAAAAAATTGATCTTATGTGGTGATCCAGATAAGACGTGGTAAACATATTTATATAAAAAGATCATATCAATCTTTTAAGTTTGCTCAGCATAATTTTTTTGAAAAGAAAATATTTACTCAGTATACTTGTGTTATTATCTTTTAAGTTTTTTGGCCTAGCATAATTATTTTTCAATTATAAATTTTTAAGCCAAGTCATCTTGCACCTTCCAACTCTGGGTCCTGGAGTAGTCTGGACCAAACCAGTGGGCAGTGACCATTGGACATGCTGATAGGCTTGCACAAAATAACTTAAAAAGATGTAAGGGTTACACACAAACACAAGCGGATTAATCACCAAAGGTAAGTTGTGCTCTTTTGAGTTTGCCTTTGCACTCGAAACAGGACAATGTTTCATTTAATTCAATCCTTCATATCCTTTAATAGTTACTGCTTGTGTTCATGAATTCAAAAGTGGTGGTTGATTTTTCTCACCAATCAGTAGCGCTTCTTTCAAAATTTGTCAAAGCATATTCACCAAGAGCAGGGAAGCAGATTGCATACAAATTCTGAAATATTTCCCCAAAACTTCTCTGTTTTTTGGAGTTATACTCCTCGCTAAGAGCTATCACCCTCTATAATTGTTCATGCTTTCTGCTATATTAAAGGTACGAAAATCCAATAGATATATTACCTTCAAGTGTTACACTCTTCTTTATTTCCTGTATCACCTTCAAGACTTGCCACATGGCTGGTCTCTGCTCAGGTGATATGACAGTGCAAATACTTGCGACCTCTGTAAGCATTCCCAGCTGCTTATCTTCAGCACCAAAGCCGTTCCTCATTGCTCTGACCCAATCCTGCAAATCCATGGGCACAAGGAAGGGATGCTGAGAAGGGTATTTAGAAGTTAGAAGCTCCAGTAGCAGCACCCCAAATGTATAGACATCAGATTTTGAAGTTGATGAGCGATTAGTGTTGCGAGTTTCAGGTGCTTTATAGGCAGCAGAATCAGGATCATCACTGGATGAAGAGTCTGCAAGGAGGGACAAACTATAGTCTGTAACACGAGCTTCAAAGTCCTCTCCAAGAAGGACATTAGAGGACTTCAGGTTGCCATGGGTTAATCTTGATATTTGATGTATATATGCAAGTCCATGAGCTATGTCTTCAGCTATCTTTAAGCATGATGTCCAGTGAAGAGGCTTTGCTCTTGCTGATCTTGAGCCTGCAAAGATATAGCAGGTTTATAGATACTTGCCATCAAGTGGACAGAAACATTAGCTATCTTCTCACTTTAAAGATCGAGTCCATAAGTATGTTTTTGAAAGTTTAAAATTCAACTCAAGTTTCACTCTACAACTAAATTTAAAAGGCAAATGAAATCATTTGGCAATAGAAGAAAAATAATATTGTTATAAAAAAAGAAGAAAAATAATATTACCTATTACAGTATTACTCATGTTAATTAGAGTACTGAAAATAAGCTCCAAATGGGTAAACTTCAATCATTTTACAGCGGAATAATTTCAACAAATATTATAAGTTCGAGTTTTGGGTCACAATGTTTAAATTATAATGGATGGCTGACCAATAAAAATTCAACTAGATGATGCATAGTCAGCATGCCTCAAACATGCAAGCAAAGAGTAATTTCCGTAGTCAAATCACAGTATCAAGAAGAAACCAACAAATCTCGTGATTGTAGGCATGCTTACTTTATTACTTGGGGCCCTTTTAGTCTAGGAAAACAGAATCCATCTCTGTAAGAAAATTTGATGAAGAGACAAACAGATTTTTTTAAATGTCGAGTAAAAAAGAAGAAAAAGTTGCAGACAGCCAACAATGGATCCCAACACAAACCATTAAGGCCTTATCTCCCGTGAGTCCGTGACTGGGGGCAAGAATACTGAACTGAAGACTTTTCGGACTTAAGTACAGGAAAGCAGAATCCCATCAATAAACGAGCAAAAAATTGGAGAAAGACTTGAAGAGAGAGAAACTACTTTTTTAATAAAATTTATCCTTTTCATAGCAAGAAACAAAAACAGTTGCAGACCCACCAATCTAAAAGATCATGGATCACGATTTCACAGGACAAACCATTCTCAAGCAATCAATCCGGTTAATAATAGATTCATGAAATGAAAATAGCATGAATCCTATCAATCGAAATCTACTTAACAGATAACCAAAAGAAACTGAGAGCCTTGGGAATTACCATGTATGAGGTTGAAGAGGCAGCCATTAGATTGATAATCATAGATCACCAGCCTCTCTGCTTCAGCCTGAAAATAAGCTCTAACTGGGACTAAATTTGGATGCCGGAGCTGACCCACCATTTCCATGTGCCTCTCAAACACTTGCCCACTTGTTCTTGCGGTCTTACCAGCATCTAGCCTCTTTACTGTCAAAGTGAACTTCCCATCGATCACTGCTTTATACGTAGTCCCAATGCTACCCCTTCCCAGTAACTCGGCCGACCCTCTCATCAACTGCTCCAGCGTATACAATTGTGCCTCCCCACAACAGAACACTAAATTCTCTCTATTATGAAGATCAGCTCCATCGATTTCCTCTATTTTCTTCGGCGGAGGAACACCCATGGCTTCCATTGCCGCCATTTTTGGGCTTTCTAAACTACTCGAAACACTCCGTTTCCTAACCAGCGCGATAAGCCCTAGAAAAGACGCAATCAGAATCGACGCACTAATGGTGCACCCGAGAATCAGGCCGTTACTCTTGTGCTTCTCACTAGTCAGCGAAGAAACCACGGTGTTGCCCTGTGATTCAGCGCTTTGTCCCAAGGAGACAGAGGCATTGGAAGAACCGAAGATTCGAGGTCTAAGATGATCACATGCTTTGGCAATAATGTCCCCACAAAGACCTGGATTCCCCGAAAACGACGCCGTGTGGAATCGAGCAAGAGTGGGAGTTGCCGGAATTGGCCCAGTGAGGTTATTGCCGGAGACATTGAGGATAACAAGGGAGGACTGATTCAACGGCGGAACGGTTCCATTAAAGCGGTTCGAGTCGAGGCGGAGAGTTACTAAACGGTCCAAATTAACCAACTCGACAGGGATTGAAGCGGTGAGATTGTTATAAGAGAGCGAAAGAGTGCGAAGGCGATGAAGCAGAAGAAACGAGGGAGGTAAGGAACCAGAGAAGAAATTATGGTCGAGAATGAGGCCCTTGAGGTTGAAGAGGGGAGAGAGATCGGGGATGGGACCAAAGAGTGAGTTATTGCGGAGGCAGAGAAC
Source organism: Vachellia pachyceras (assembly GCA_025593235.1). Taxonomy (NCBI): domain Eukaryota; kingdom Viridiplantae; phylum Streptophyta; class Magnoliopsida; order Fabales; family Fabaceae; genus Vachellia; species Vachellia pachyceras. Next base: position 18,638 of record JANTPZ010091694.1, read on the forward strand.
TCGAAGCTGTTCGAGGCGAGAGAGGGTATCGGAAGCAAAGACGCCGCGAAGGCCAGAGCCCTGAAGGAACAAGCGAACCACTCGGCCCTGTGCACACTTGACGCCTTGCCAATGACAGTAATCGAATCGCTCGTGAAGGGCATATAGGAGCTTGTTGTCGAGGTCGGCTTGAGACTTGAAAGAGAGCAAGGAAATGGCGTCGTAGGAACCCGGGGAAGAATGATCGGAGAAGACGGTGGTAAGAGTGAAGCATAAGGAGAAGAAGAAGAAGAAGAGAGGAAGGAGAGACTTGGAATGAGACATTGTGGCTGTGAATGGTTCAGTAGGATCGTGTTTGAATTCAGATGCAATTGAATTGAATCGGTTGATGATAAATTGAATGGAACTGCAATACCGTGCAAGTGACTGTGAGCCCCCATGCACTGAAGAGTGAAGAGCAATTTTGTTTACATGTTTTTCAAGTTATCAACAAAAAGGGAAAGCACAAAGCCAAGATAGGCACGGGCTAGGTATGGGGCCAGTTACAGTTCAGTGATTTTTTTTTTTGGGAAATTAGATCCCAATAAACAGAAAATACTACAAAAATCCCTCAAGAAATTAACATGGAGTGTCATAGGATCAGAGGTATATTTTTTTTTAAAGTGAAAACTTTAAATTACCCTCCGTAGAAAATTTGCCCCAACAAACTTCCAATTTTGTTCCGACGAACTCAAATATATGCAATAACAATTTGAGTATTACTAATGATAAGTTAGTGGAGTGTGCTACTAACTTGTCATTGATGATGTTTAAGTTGTTATTTAGGGTGATTTAGTTATCAACACAAATTTAATGTTTTCAGCTCACATTTTATTAATTGTGTAACCAACATCGTTAAAATTGTCAATTAATTTATCAATACAGATTGAATGATGTGCAACTAAAATCTTTTGAAGAGTGACATTGATGTGATGATATTTTAGTATGATCAATTAGGCACTTTTTTGATGGATTTTCATGCTTAGCTTGTGTCATTTTTTTGTTAATCGGGGTTAAAAGTCTTTTTAGATTTGCATCTTAAGTAGTTTAGGTTTATAGCTATCTGTAGTTCATGTTTTCAATTTTCATACTTTACATTATACACATAGCTCTATTACTTGTCATTGCTGGTGCCAAAATGTCATTTAATGTGTTTGGGTTGTCATTTAATGCTCTGATAATTAATTGATATATTAATAATTTTTTTAAATCAATATGCTTAATTTATAGACTAATATATAATATAATTTCACAACCAAATATGTCATAATATATTTAATTTTTTTAATCTCTAAAAAATATTAACTTGCTTTTACACGGGCTAGTAGTAGTAAAAAAAAACAAATGACACTAGAATTAAAGAAATACAGTTGATACATCAAATTAATTTATTTCACTTATAAATTGATATATTATCTAATGATACATGTAAGTGAATACTTTTAAGTAATGTACTTAATTTTCTTAATATCCTAAAAAAGTTAACCGTATCTTATATTAAATATCAAATGTAGCAGTTTATAGTGTCAATTACATTATAAGCTAGATTTTATATAAGAATTAGATGTAGCATTTTTTTTAAAGTAGTTTAATGGTTTGTTTGAGACGCCATTACAAAATTATATTAACACAGATCAAGATAAAATTTCTATAACATATTTATCTTATATATCGTAAATCACATTAAAATAGTAATTTCTATAATAAACTTGGGGACCGGTTTTTAATGCGATTGAAAGTAGGATGAAGTGGATCTTTTGATTTTCAACGAGACTAGCAAATTTGAGGAATTATCAAAATGAATCACATATAGGCTTTTTGGAACGAAAGGGTGCATGTAGACCAAGCTCATAATAAAAAAGCAGGAGACAATGTCACTCCAAAAATAACAGTAGGAGAGAATGAGACAAAGTTTGAAACATATTATAACCCAGAAAGGACAACTTTGAAATAAAAACAAATACTACGTTTTCTTTTTGTAAAAAATAATTATTTAATCCCCAACTTATTATAATTTAATATGTGCAATTCAAACTTTTACATTGATCATATTTATATGAGAATCCATTGGAAGAACGATATACGGATTTTAAAATAAATATACGAAATGAGTTTTATTTTACTTTATGTGAGAATGTATTACAAAACTTCAAAATACATTTTCAAACACGCACAAATCGTCATTTAAAAGAAAGAGAAATAAATAAATAGTCATTAAATACTTTGATCCCTTTTCTTCCATATATTTGAAATCAAACAGGGTGAAGATCCCTCCCCCACTCCAAACCTCTTCAGCCAAACAATATTAATAATTACAATGAATGCCAGTAATTAAAAAACAGTATATAACTGTATGTATGTATCTATATTTTTTACAGCTATGCATCATGTATAAAGGTATTCAAATTATATTTTTAAAGTAACGCAATAATTCATGAGAAAAAAATAAACAATAACTACATCAAAATAATGTATTATGGTTCTTTTGTTGTCAACCAAAATACTCCAACCCTCATTTATAGTGTAAATTACAAGATAAACGAGTGCTTTTATTTAGGAATCTAGGAAGTAATATTTTATACTTAAATAGTGATGTAAAATGGAGCTCTATTAAAGGCTTGTTTGGAAGCTATTTTGAAAATAGCTTTTACAGATTTTGAGATAAAAGCTAGATTTTTTAGAATAGATTTTGGAAAATAGCTTTTACAGATTCCGAGGTAAAATCTAGGTTTTGAAAAGTGATTTATGTTTGGGAAGTTATTAGCTTTCATGATTCCAAGGCAAAAATGTGAGTAGAAAAGAGGAAAGAAAATAAAGAAAAAGTAGGAAAGAGGAAGAAAGAAAGAAAGAAAAAGTAGGAAAGAGAAAGAAGAAAAAACGTAGGAAAGAGGAAAGAGAAAGAAGGAAAAAAGTAAGAAAGGAGAAAGAGAAAAGAGGAAAAAGTAGGAAAAAGAAAACCTATGTTTCAAACCGAGATTTTGTAACCAAAACACTTTTCAGAAAAAATTTTATACTTAAACAAAATTTAGATTTTAACTTAAAATCTAGATTTTGAAACTAAACAAACCCTAACCAAGCTTGCGTTGAAAGATGAAAAGAAAAGTTCAATTATATACAAAGTTTATTTATGATAAGTTTTTTTCTTAAAAGTTTACCAAATAAATTAATAAAAACAATTATAATTCTTGTCATCACCAAAGGGCCTTTCAACTTTTCACAGCAATGTTTCTGTCAATGATGGCACCACGAGCCCAGGAAAATCACATCAATTAAAGTGCATCACAAAAATACTTTTTTTTTTAAAAAAAAATGTAAGAGAAGATGGCATAATTGCACCGCACGAGATTATCAATAATAATGATTAAAGAGTTATTGTTTAAATGTAAGAGGAAAGTGTTGGTAAAAAAATATATATATAAGAGGAAAGTATTTAAAAGAATATAAAATTTTTTGAGTGGCTGAGTTGTTGTAGAAAGGACAGATCATGTCGTAAGAAATGAGTTTGTCCTTTACATTAAAAAATGAGAAATTTACTATCACTTGAATGAGTGAATAAAAGGTTTTAAAGTTTGGTAAAATTATCATTAGATCCTAACAGTAGTTAGTCCAATTGTTATTGATGGCTGGCGAGGTTGTTAATGATAACTAGATCAGCCACTGTTATGATCTAATAGTAATTTTATCAATCTTTAGAATCTTTTATTCATTAATTTTTTTATTGAATAATTGATGATAAATTTCTAAAAAAAAGAAGAAGAAAGAAATGAGATTGCAATTGCCACAAAACTCTGAACTTTAATCGCACGCGAATGTGCATGCGGTCATTGAGTGAATTTTAATTTTAACAACACACAGCAGCTTTAAGTGAAGGCCAAGTTTTCAATTGGATTTAGAGCTTGTTTGGATATTGGTTGAAAAATAGTTTTTATAGATTTCGAGGTAAAATCTAGGTTTTAAAAAATAGCTTTTACAGATTTCGAGGTAAAACTTAGGTTTTGAAGAATGAATTTGTGTTTGAGAAGTTATTATGAGAATAGCTTTTACAGATTTTTATGCAATATTATAATAAATAAAATAGTATTGACAAGACAGATTTTAATAAAATATTAACAAATAAAAAAAAGGAAAAAGCCTACATAATTGTTGGACCACCTGCGTAATTGCTTCACTGAGTGAGTTTTTTTTTATTTCTTATCCTTGTGAGTGGTCCAAGAGTGAGGGGAGTGATTTTTTTTTTCTTTTTCCCCCCTTTCTGTAACTAATATATGCAAATAGTGAATAGAACTTTGTGAAAAGTTATACATGTAGTCAAGAATATAAATAATATTACTAATACATCAAAATTGGTTACTAATAAATGTATAAATTCAATCATATACAAAAAAAATGTTATAAACATGAAAAACTGTATAAATAATTAAAATTAAAATTGTGACAAGGGATGATGTGACAAGGGATAAGAGAGAAAAAAATTTTTAATGGGAAAGAGAGAATAAAATAATAATTATGAGAGAGAGAAGGGATGATGTAACAATAACTTTTTTAAAATTTAGGTTTGAAATTTAGGTTTTGTAACCAAAATAGCTTCTGGAAAAAAAATTCGTTTGGACAAAACCTAGTGCCTCGTTTGATACACAAAATTCATTTTGATGGATATGGATATGGAAATGGATGTGGAAATGGGGTTTAAAAGTATATTTGGTATGTCATGGAAATGATGTATGATTTTTGGATGAAAAGACCTAAAAGCCCTTCTAAATTAATTTTTTTACTTTTAAACCCATCTTCACTTCGTCCCCTTCAGTCTGCCGTTGAGAGCGAGAGGAAAATGAAGATGACGACACAGAGGCTGACCGGAGAATGAAGACGACGACGACATCACAGAGGCGTTGAATGACGACGACATCTTATTCATCCCAATTCGTTATCTTCGGCCCGAGAGTGAAGGTGATATTGGGATTCAGCTCGATCTCGGTGGTGCAAGGTTGGTCACCGCCAACAATGGATGATGCAAGGTCACCGCCAAGCTTGGAACGCTGGAGGTTGTAGGCAACGATGGAGGTCACTGCCAAGCTTGCTGCTAATGATAGAGCTCGCCGATGATCGTAAAATGCTTCAACACTAACATCGACCTTCTCCGATTTCGCTCTACTAGCAACTCGTCCAAGGCCTCCTCCCGATCTCTCCAAAATTCTCTCAACTCCCTCCTCCTCCTCCAAGGTTGAAGAATCCAGCTACGGTTGTCTTTGTCTCTGTCGCCGTCATGTTTGCCGTCGCCATCATGTTGCCGTCGCTGTCCATTGCTCAAGCTCGCCGTCGTTGCTCGCCGTCGTTGCATTGCTGAAGGTACGTGAGGTGAAGGATGTAATTTTGGAGATGGAATTAGAAAACTTTGGTTTTGAGATGTAATTGGTTTAGGTGGAATTGGGGCATTTTGACTTCCACATGGAATTAGAAATTTGTGTACCAAACATGCATCCACATGGAATTCAAATTCCAATTCCATATCCAAGTAGCAAATTCCAGTGTACCAAACGGGCCCTAGGTTTTGAGGTAAAACCTAGGTTTTGAAATCAAATCTACGTTCTAAAAGCTGTTGCCAAACAAGCCCTTAGTGCAAAAGAAAAAAAAAGGGAAATATAATAGAAGTCTTAATTAAGTACCAATAAAAACATCCTTGCTATAACAACAAATCTGGTTTGATCTTAAGCTTTTGAATTTAGATACTGCTAAAGCTTTCAGTTGCTTTTCGCCTTACTTGTTCTGTTTCCACTGGGTCTGCTCTGTGTCTGCGGAACTTTTCTAATATATATCTCCTTGGATGGGGATAAAAAAATCATGACCTCCATCCTCACACATTTACAATATTGGATCATCCAAATTAGAAATTCACATTTGATTTTTGTTTTAAAATTATAAGCAAAACAACACAAGCCAATCCAGATTTGATCTAATATAAAGGGTTAATTCCTTATAAAGTAATGAATCAATAGAATGTACTTATATTTAGTGTCCGATTATAACTAAAATAGAATTAACTCCTGTAAGAGGATAGCTGTATTTAAAAAAATGTCAAGGGGGATAATTAAAATGATAAAGTTACATGTAAAAGGTAAATAGGAGTAATATGTCTTTAAATTTGTTCTGGATTCAAATAGGAAGATTAGAAAATTGAGAATTAAGAATTTAAATTGAAATGCAAATTATAATTTAATATTTTAAATTTAGAGTATGCTATTTATATATATGTTTAATGTATAAATAATTTTTGGGATGATTACCCGGAGGTCCCAAGTAAGGGAATGTGTTACAAAATGATCCCAAGAGGTTGTTAATAACAAGTCAAAAAGTATAATTTACAAGTGAATCGGCTATCATTTACAACTTATTGAGACCATTTTGTAACACATTCCTTTACTTGGGATCTCTGGGTAATTCTCCTATAATTTTTTTTGAGGGGTTTTAGATCTTTTCCGAAGACAGAGGATGGAAACAGGGCTTGGGCAGTGTTCTCTCTGTTTTCCACCTCATCACTCTCAATCTCCTTGTTCCTCTTTTCTTTGACCTTCCGAATTTACCTAAATTGAATTGAAAAAAAAAAACACAGCAGGGGCATTTCTGGTACGTGATGGACTAAAGGTTTAAGAGGAATCCAATTATTTAACGTGTATGATTGAGCACATGCTTCAATTATGAGGCATCCTGTATCACATCACATGGAGGACCCTCTCTGTTTTCTCTCAATTTCTCAATTGGCCCTCCGCAACCTTCAAATTCTCACATCACATAACAATGCTCATTCCTTTTTCCTGGACAAGAACTGCATTAAACAATCCACCCTTGCAATGAAATACTTACAGCCACCACCGGTAGGAGCTTAGTATTATAAAAGAAGGTATATACGTTTAATGTTTGATAGTACCTCGAACAAGATTAATTTCAGTATGAGAATATATACACTTTATCAAAATAAAAAGATACTTACAACCAACAAACGGTTGGTGAGCTAAGGTTTGAATCCTTGGTGAAAGAGATATCATATTTAATATTTAAATGTTTTGGAGATGGGAATACATGATCTCAGAAAAAAAGGATAAAAAACATAACAAATGGAGATCTTGTACCTTAAACTCTAAATATAACACCTTAATGTACAGTGATATCCTCCTTCTACTGGAATGCCCAAGTTTGTTTGTGTATCCAGTCCAGCAGAAATAATGCCGCCAGGGAAGGAGAAGAGGAGGCTATAAAAACACACTGTTTTTGTCCGATGTTGCTGTTCATGCTGTGTTGTTAAGCGTGCTCCTTTGACCAAAACATAAGAAAAGACCAGTTAAAAAACCAACCTTAGGACCTTTCTTATTCCAGGTCACAAGCAGTAGTAGTTGCTGATTTGAATGCAAAGCAAGGTACTGGTACAGTACATGTTTGTGTTTCTCCGTATCAATTCTCTCACTACTGCTGTGGACTAATACCTGGTTGAAAACTTTCTTCTACCTTACAAATATACGCCCTTCTTAATTTTGTCCATAGCTCTTCCCCTCTGTATATATATCATTCACCAGCCATTATATAAACAATTATCACATGTACTAATAATTCAAAAAGAGCACTGACTGGCTCCTTGCAGGTGATTTGTCTCCTTCAAAGCAGCTACTTGTTTTGAAAATTTCAGCAATATTCCAGAGAGAGAGAGAGAGGGAGAGGAAGAGAATGAGAGGTTTCGTAGGAAATAAAGCTCGAATCAACAAGTAAAAGCGACTTCTTGCCTGTAATTAGTTATGAGGTCGCTGCTATTTTTGCCTCTCATTCTGCTCCAACCACTCCGTACACTGCCCCCCCTCTCGTTTCGATTGGCTCAGCACTAAACTAAATTTGGAAATAAAGTGCTCTAAATATAACCAACCACTCCGGAATCTTCATCAACACAAGTTATACCATAAGTAATTTGGACATAATCGCCACCCCCACCCCAACCAAACAAACAAATGTTTTCGGTTCAAGGATCTTCTCCGAGGGAGTGCCATTGTAATAAAATGTCGTCACAGGTCACTCTCAACCTTCCCTTCACATTGCTTTAACCCTTCTTTATAATCAAACCATTTTTTCACAATTCTCTCTCAGGGCTCACAGACTGAAGATCTGAAAACCAAAAAGAAAGATGAAGAACACCAACAATTACACTAAACTCATCCTCCTTCATCCTTATATCCAAAAACAAGGAAGCTCCAATCGCATATGGCTTCTTGCTTTTATCTCATTCTTCACCCTAGCGTTCCTAGGTACGCTTATTTACACTCGAGAATCATCTTCTTCGATCACCAACGTTTCCAAAACCTCCATAGTTTCTTCCTCATCCTCTTCTCCGACCACTGGTTCTGGGTTACCAGTCACTGTAATAAACACGCTTCTGCATTATGCTTCAAAGTCCAATGACACATACCATATGCCGCATTCAGACCTCAAACCCATCTCCGATGTGCTTCGAAAATGCTCATCGCCTTGTAACTTGCTCATCTTCGGCCTCACACACGAGACCCTTCTCTGGAAAGCCCTGAACCACAATGGAAGAACAGTGTTCATAGATGAAAACCGCTATTACGCAGCGTACTACGAAGAATTATACCCAGAAATTGACGCCTACGATGTGCAGTACACGACCAAATGGAGTGAAATGAAGGAGCTTTTGGTTTCAACCAAAGAGCAGGTAACAAAGGAGTGTAAGCCAGTACAGAACTTGCTGTACTCAGAATGTAAGCTAGGGCTTAATGACCTTCCGAACCATGTGTACGAGCTCAGCTGGGATGTGATATTGGTGGATGGGCCGCGCGGCGATTGGCCAGACGCACCGGGAAGGATGGCAGCGATATTCACGGCGGGCGTGCTGGCTAGAAGCAAGAAAGGAGGGAATCCGAAGACGCATGTGTTTGTGCATGACTTTGGTGGAGAGGTAGAGAAGCTGTATGGGAATGAGTTTCTGTGTAAGCAGAATTTGGTGGAGGAGAGTGAGACTTTGGGGCATTACGTGTTGGAGAGGATGGATAAGAGAAGTGTTCAGTATTGTAAGAATCAGTCTTCTTCTTCTTCTTCTTCTTCTTATTCTTCTTCTTCATTATCAATGGCTTCTTCGTTGTCTTAATCTTTTCAAGACTTCTACTACTACATAAAAAGCTACTCAGTTAGTCCTCGTAGTCACTACAAACAGGTCAATCTGGGTATTTATATATGATCATCGATCCTTTTGATTGTTGCTTCATTTTGTTCAAATACTATTGTGTGGGGATTGTAAAAAATAATTCTTTTTTTTCTCTTTACATCCATTTCATTTTCTTGCACTGCAAATTGTAATCTCTTCAAAGAATCCAACCATTCAAATTTCACTTGAGAAATTGTTGTTTATAATTTAGAGAAAGATTGTATTTGCTGTGTATACTCTTAAATTTGTCCTTCCACATCATATCATACACCTTTAATTTCGATGTGAAGGTGGTAAGATCAGATGTTGAGCAGCACAAGCACTAATGGTGAGGTTGACTTCTCAAAGTTCAGTAAAGGATTAGGTGCAATAGCTAAGCTTTTTGAGTTTTACATCACTTTTGATGGTAGTGGCCGGCTTCAAGAATTTATCTGTTTTGGATAAGTGAACTTGCCACTTTGTTAAATGAATAAGCCAAAACAAAAACTTGGGGTTATTACCAATTGTATTGAGCGCATGGGAATGAGATAGTTTTTAACGTACGTTACGATGAACTAATATTTAAATTTGAATTAGGAGAGTACATATGATTTTACTTTAAATAAGATTGCATCCGATAAGATTTAGGGCTTGTTTGGTTAGCCCGTTAGCCATGGAAAAGCCATTTTGGGTCTTCACCCAAAATGAGTTCATGTTTGGTTAGCCCATTGCAGAACGGAGGTTTGAGGCAACGGCATTTTGTGCGACGTACGCGTGCAGATGATTCCCCATTACTATTCCCGTACGCGTGCAGGAATCTCTTAGCCTTATGTATCTATGAAGCTGAGCTGTTGTGTCATTGTCGGCGTGTCTGTCGGCTAGGTAGAGTGACAGCAGAACGGCCGAGCAAAACTTGGAACAGCGATGGACAGAGTGATGGAGGAAGAGGGGTTAGCGAAGCAGCTCTCTGGATCTGATTGTGCTGCATGTTGGCAAGGCTATGGAATCATGAAGCTTAGCGGCGCCATGAAGATCTTTGTTATTGCTGAGCATCGGGAAACCTACGAGTAGAAAAGCTGAACGGGGTCTGTGATGCGTGGATTGTGTTGCAGCTGGTGGCGTCAAATATGAGGTGAGTGTCTACAGTGTTGGTGCTAGTGTGAGCAGAAGGCGATGAGAGAGGAGCTGGAGGCTGGAACGAAGGCGTCACCTGTGTGGAGCATTGAGATAGACTGCGGCATAACTTTAGAGACATCTGCATCGTCCTCCTCGTTCTCTCTCCTGGAGCTCGACGAAAATGGCCAGCCCATCGTTGCCCCTCTGGGAGAAATGAGAAGGGTGGCGGAAGGAGGAGAGAGAGTGGGGTCAAGCTTAGTGACGGAGGTGTTGGTGAGGTCGCCGTTGATGCCGAACCAAGAGAGCGGGTGGGCGTCCGCAAGAAGAAGAGGAGGGAGAGAGAGGGTTTTTACAAAAAGCCATTTTGCTCAACGGTTTATCCAAACGTAACTGCATTTTTTACTAACGGATTATCCAAACATAAAATTTTTTCATTTTACCAAAAGTTATTTTCAAAAGTCATTTTTCCCAATGGTTGTTCTCCCAACGAGCTTTCCAAACAAGCCCTTAGATTATTTGGAAGACATCAACCACGTGTTGGATGAAAAAGGAGAGAAGTGAACAGAGTGGATGAGATCAAATGGTTGTATTTTAAATGAAAAATAAGAAGAGAAATATTTTTGAGCAAGAGCAGCATGAAATAAAATTTGCGACGAAGACCAAGAGAAATATTTCGTTCGTTGTTGGTATGATGACAAGCGGGAGTTTTGCTTTCGACCAGTTACTTCTCGACATTTGGAGGCTTAGCTTGCTGATAAAATATATATACGATTAATGATGATCCCAAGAGTAAGGAAAAAGACATGAGCAGAGAGTAGGAAAAAATGCTGTTAATCATTTGTTCAGTTGAATTGCTTAACTTAATGAGCAAATTTGCTTGGCACTCAAAAGACAAGATCAAGGTCATATATATTTTGCAATCAAGACGACGTGTAATTTAAATTTTAAGCAAACACTTTTTCCTTCAATGGTTTCCCTCTTGTTATCATTAGGTCATAAACAAGATCGAAATCATTAAAAAAAGGCTAAGGGATATCCATGGATTATTATAAAATATACACTTCACACTAAATACTATTGTTAGGTATAAAAATGTTCATGTACTATTAAAAAAAGTGAGAAAATGCTACCACCGTTAAAGCAGTGAAATGCTCGTTGCATTTGTGTCATTACCACATCCCTTTCTTCTCCTCTCTCTCTCTTACCTTCTTCTCCGTTGACCCCCCGTCTCTCACGCGCACACAAAGTTAAACACGGCAATGAGCTCCTCGGCTTACACATCAATCCCTTGGTCTTCGTTGTCGTGGTCGCAACCTCACTGGAGTTTCGATTCCTGGCCTTGACTCTCCACAGGTGATGGGCCTCATCGTATTGGGCTAGTTCGACGGCTCGGTGGTAGGACGGGTGGATGTGGAAGTGCATGACATAGTCGTCGAGGTACTGCATGAACTGTTTCTTGGGGACGTAATGAGTATGGGGATAACAGAGGGGGTGGGGAACGGCAAGTGAGGGAGCTGGCAAACTTTCTTCCTGAGGTGAAGACGAAGAGGGTTGTAGTCTATTTCTGCCAAAGAGAAGCATGAAAGTCTTCCCTTTTGAGGAGTATGTAGGGAATGGAGTGTCGGGTTAAGCAGGCGGAGGGGGTGAGCCGGAAGTGCGGCTGGCTCCCACGACGGTGACAGCTGCTTTCGGCATAGTCGGTGAAGAGGCGGGTCGGGGGATCATTCATGGAGCTGGTTCAGGAAATTGGATCGTTGATAAAAGGAAGATACAGAGATATGACAAAACTTGTTTTGTTGATTAGTGAAAAAGTCGACTTTGGTGGTTTAGAAGTTTAATCTGGCTCCTTAGAATCTTCACTTCACATCGTGCTGCCTCTGTCATCATTTCGCCACACACCTTGTATCCACTGCATCTCCAATCTTCAGGTATTTGCTGTCACGTGCTTCATATGGTTGGCCATTTCTTCGATATTCTTTGACTAAGAACCACAGCAGGCGGTATGAATTTTCCTCTCCATTCTATTTCTCTCGTTTAGCAGGGTTACGTTTGATAACTTTCTTTACATTTGTATTATTGTGAAAGAAGAAAACGAATACTTCCTTTGTGAATTTATATGACATTTTATATGAAAATAAAACGATATATTTTCTTGAACGATATATTTTCTTGCCGTGCATGTATGAATTGCTTTCTGTTATTTTAATTAAGGAATAGACTTGTTGCATGGCGTTGTAGTTGTAGGCCATGTGGTGAGGAGAAAGGCGAGGTGAGCAATTTAAACATACTAAGAACTAACCCATCCGCAAGTTCGTATCTTTTACAGTGTGTTAGAAGAGATGGCATCAGCACAAGAATCGAAACTCCGATGAGGTTGCACATCAAAATCTGGGAAGCAATATTGCGGGTGACTGTGAGAAGAAGCTTTGATGAATGCATTCCGGATGATGATGAGGACGGTTTCGCTTCTTTAATATGGTGGCATTTTTGCATATTTTTTTAACAGTACATGAGCATTTTTACACTGATGATAGTATTTGGTATCAAATGCACATTTCAGAATAGTCCATATTTAACCCTGAAAAAAATAATCTTCTCATGGGCACATATATCAATGTCACATTTTTTCCTTCAATGATCACATTGACTAGTGTTTTATGTTTGAAAACTATTTTATTAAAATATTTTAAAAACAAGTTTTAAAAATAAAAAACGAAAAAATCTGTTTAAATAAAAAATTACATTTGAAAGTAAATATATTGAAATCAGAAGGTAAAATTTCACTAATAACTAGAGAATAAATGATGTCTCAATTTTTCCAAATAAAAACTAAAAATGCAAAAACCAGCATTTTTATACGCTAACTCTTCCCAAATCCAGGGTCACAACCAACAAAATCCCCATCGAACAGTTAATCATCTAAACCGGGGGGGGGGGGCTTAATCAATTCAGACTTGGCCAATTCCGTAAAAATACGTGTACAACACTGTCAGATAACTTAAGAATGAAGCCAATTACAACATGGAGGGAGATTCCTAATTCGAACCAACCTGATCTGTTAACTCTACAAAACTGCATTTGAAGGGAATAATGAGCAATCTTCCTGGTTTTGTCAGGCATAACGAGTATAAACTCTGGGGATCTAATTTAACTTTGAACCAATTGTTGGCCTCCAGCCGTATCAGTATGCTTGGCCATTGACTGCTAAACTCGTTTCCGTATCTTTGAGATAAAGTGGAATTCTCGCACCTGTGTCCCTAAGCCGATCAACCATGTCATAAAGAAACTCAAAAGTCAGTCTGTTTTGCTTGTTAAGATCCTCCCTAATGTGAGGCTGAAGGCTGAACCAGTCTCCCAGCAATTTATGAACATGAGAACGGATCATTCTCCATGGAACGGGGTACTGTTCACAAAGCTTTAGATACTCTACTAGGAAATCTGCCTGGTCCAGTTTTCCATCCACATTAGCCACTTCACCGCCCGTTGACCATTCAGCAGTTCGAAATCCAGCAAAGAGGGCTGGATTTTCAAGCAGAGTCTCAGCTGACATCACCCCTTCAACTCCTGTCTCTTCCAAGCAGTCACGAACGTCCTCCATGTGCCTTATGTTCCCATTGGCAAGGACAGGAATTTTCACCGCATTCTTCACAGCCTTGATGGCTTTCCAGTCAGCTCGGAACTTTTTCCCATCCTTTTCATCCCTTGTCCTGCCATGGACAGCCAAAAGTGAACAACCTGCCTCCTCTAGCATCCTAGCATATTTTAATGTATCTTCCAAGTTCGGAAAGATTCTAATTTTGCATGAAACAGGTACTTGGAGGTTGAGAGCCAATTTTTCCACCAGAGATTTCACAAGAGTAAGGTTATCCATTAGAAAGGCACCATAATTTCCTCTTCTAGCAATGCGCTGAGGACACCTACAGAACCACATGATTCCACCAAAATTTTGATTAGGAACGTCAAAGCATGAACCATATAGGATACATTCATTAAAAGTGAATATTATTATCTCAGTCTGAGGTAATCAATCTGATAATCTCAATGCAGGCACCAGGTTAGGTACTTGTCTGTATTGTCTCATTAATATTTCAGACATCAATAACATTTTGTTGCTGAAATTGGGAGATTGCAAGCCAATACCGATGTTGGTAACTGTTGATTTTATTCGTGCAAAACCTTGGAAGGGCTAATTCTTTGGTTCAGCAATATATAAACGTAACCCATCTGTTGGATAGGAAATTGAAAGGGGACATATTACCAAGCCTTAGATTTCAAGCATGTCTAGTCCTATTTCTCAGTTTTAGGAGCAAACTCCCCTTTATTCCCATTTCCCATGCTACGGTCCTACCAAGTACTTACTGAAAAACAGCTCATTGTGGAACCACATGTACTCTGGCTGACCACAGGAATGAATAATAATTACAACAACCATTAAGTAGATTTTTGAGTAAATAGAACGCAAAAGATCAATTACCCTAGATTGATATCGACATAGTCGCAATACGGTTCAACTCTCCTTGCGGCGTCCAGCAATGTATCAGGATCATTCGCACAAAATTGGACAAACAATGGTCGATCCTCCTGCAGTTACTCCGACATTATTAAAAAAAGGGAACATCAAGCAAGTCCTTTTAACTTACATAAACATCCAGATGAATATCAAATTACTTTGCAAGTGGTGAATTCTTCCTTCCTGTATTTTTCGGTCTCAGTAAAAATGCGAGAGTGCAACATAGGAGTATACGCAGCCTGGGCACCATATTTGCGGCAGAGCATTCGGAAGGGTAGCTCCGAATTATCAACCATCGGGGCGACTAAGTATTTGGGGCGACCTAACTTGGTCCAATAAGCCCAGGCGCGTTCGACCTGAGAAACCCCTGTCAAACACCTCGCCGGAGAATCCAAGCAAGACGGCCCCATATCTGGCGGATAAGATGAACATTCTTGCTCTTGTCGGGTTTCGTCTTGATTCCGATTAGAGCAAATAAGGTTGTCAAGTTCTTCGGCGGGATTTGAATAGGGAGAATCGGTTGGGATCTGACTTGGGGTTTTAGCGAGAGGAAAAGCCATTAGGGGAGGGGTTGCTGCAGAGAAGTACCTATTGAGAAGATGAAAACGTTGAAGAGAGAATAGGGAAACAACGAGCGGTTTGAAAGTCATGGGCATACGATTGGCTTCGCCAAGCAACCCATCGCCGCCAAACTAGTGTTGAGGGAGTTTCCTCTGAAGGTCTTGAACAGGAGACAACGATGACGCGATGTTCCGATCAGGTGGGGGTTACGCAATCCCTCCCTTGTTAAACGACCTAGAGTTAATTGAATAAACGGCATGCCGTTTCCGTCCTCAAAATGGTTTGGTCAGAGTGACACCAAAACCGGTCCTCCAACC
>JANTPZ010091695.1:0-17197 GCA_025593235.1 Vachellia pachyceras
TATGAGACCAATAGATAGCATTTCCATTTCCATTAACAGCAATGGGAAAAATACAAGAGGACCAAAGGGCCGTAAGGTTTCTGATTTAGTCAATTCAAATGATGTGGTTCCAGAATCGGATGTTGAAACACGCTTTGTTAATGAATCTAATAGGGTGGAGGAGAACATCAAGGAGGGTTCACTCATAGAGGTTGTTTTCTAGAGTTGACTCTGGTTGATTTATTTCAATTTATACTCGTGAATATTTTACTCTTTAAGTGAGATTTTGTCATAGCCTAAGCCATTTCAGGCTCTAGAGCAGTAAAGAAAAAAAAACTGAAGCAATCCTACGTTTCAGGTTTTCAAAGATGGGGAAGGATGGAAAGCAGCATGGTATACAGCTAATGTTTTGAGCCTGAAGGATGGCAATGCTTATGTTTGCTACACTGCCCTCGTAGCTGATGGAGGTGGGTAAGGGTTTGATGGTGCTTGTTCCTTGATGAGAGTGAAATCTTAGCAACTGTTTGGCCGGTGAATAGAAGTCACAGTACTTTGTATTCTAATGTTAACGACTATATGCTAAATCCTATGGATTAGGCTTATTGTGTGAGCAATCTAAAGATTCTAAACTCTTGAAACTAGGAATAGCTGAATGTAAAATTAATGGATCGAATCATTTAACTGGCTTTTGCAATTTCTTTTAGAAGTGTTTTGGTTGGGTTTTAAAGCTAGTTCTTGGTTTGAGTTTTGAATCTGACTTTTATGCTTTTTTGCATGTGAAAACGCATCGTTTAGTTAAATATTGCCAGTCATCTTGGATTAAGATTGTAAACAATCTGTTTGTTCTGATGATTAAATCTCACATTTTTTAGGTGCTGGGCCCTTAAAGGAATGGGTTACATTTAAAGATGAAGGAGATAAGCCACCCAAAATACGCATCGCTCGCCCTTTAACTGACTTGCATCATGAAGGAACAAGGAAGAGATGTAGAGCAGCCATGGGAGATTTTGCTTGGTCTGTTGGGGATAGAGTTGATGCATGGATAGAAGAAAGGTGCAACTATCTACAGCTTTCAGTATTCTTTTACTTATCATCCATTTATTAGTTGTATTATTGGGACCATGAAATAACTTGAGATACCAGGGATGATAATGATATTGAACCTCATGGATATATTCCCTTGGGAGAAGCGCAGATTGAATGACCTATCATCATTACAGATCTAACTTATCGTGATTTTACTTTTCAGTGTGATGAGCACTCAGCTCTGAAATAGTCTTATTCGAAAACACTTCTCCACAGAGTATGGTGAAAAAAAGTAACAATTGTGTATTCTAGTGGCCCTCTAACTGTCATCTCCTAAATTCCATTCTTGCCCTCCGCTCGCATGTTCCCACACCTATCCTCTAGTTATTTGATCTAGTGGGCTTTAACCCATAATAAGTAATTGAAGGCCCATGTTCATCGCAGCGCCACCATCAAAGTGCAAAGCTAGACCCAGTTACATGATGTCTTACTGTTTAGTTATGGAGTATCATTATTTTCGTACCACAGTCTCACATTATGTTTGCATCGCATCTAATATTTTATTCCTTGAATAATGCTTTAAGTTCTTTAGATTACCAATATATGCCTGCTGCTGGATTTTATTTGACATCTTATTGTTTTTGTTGTCAGCTGGCGGGAAGGAGTTGTGATTGAGATCAAGAAAGATGAAACACTTACCATCCACTTTCCAGGTACATGCATCATTTGTTGAATATAAATTTGTCTATGCTCTAAAATGTTTCCCACCAGTCTCTTGAATGTACTTAACCATATTTGTTCTCTGTAGCTGCTGGGGAAACATCAATGGTTAGAGCGTGGCATCTCCGTTCATCACGCATTTGGAAAGATGGGAAGTGGATTGAATGTTCTAGGGCGGGAGCAAATGACCGTTCTACCCTTGAGGTTTTTTTTTCCCCAGCTTCACCTGATGGGTCATCTTCATATTTGTTTATGCTGAGTCATTTATTTTGCATGCAGGGTGATACACCACTTGAAAAACGACTTAAACTGGGCGGTCCTATGATAGGGGCGAAAGGGAAGGATAAGATGTTAAAAAGCCTTGATACTGTGGAGCTAGTGAACGATGACGAGTTGAGGTTACTTAATTTGACTGAGAATGAGAAAGTATTTAACATTGGTAAAACCAGCAGGAATGAAAATAAGCCTGATACACAGAGAATGGCAAGGACTGGTCTTCAGAAAGAAGGATCAAAAGTGATTTTTGGGGTTCCGAAGCCTGGGAAAAAAAGGAAATTTATGGAAGTAAGCAAGCATTATGTCGCTGATAGGAGCAATAAAATTAATGATGGAAATGATTCGGTTAAGCTAGCAAATTTCTTGATGCCTCAAGTTCCAGGGTCTCGAGGATGGAAAAATAATTCCAAGAATGATGCAAAGGAGAAACGAGGAGCCAACCCCAAGCACAAGACTTCCAAGCCTGAAAAGTCACACAGTGCCTTGGATTGTTCAATGCCCCTGCAAGTCAATATTTTGGCAAATGCATTTTCTCAATCCGATGATTTAACGGATCATACAGTAAGGATCCAGGATGGAAGCCATTTTAAAAATGCATCAGATAATGCAACTCAGTTGGAGACAATATCGTGCTCTACAGTTGATGGTGCTGCAGAGGGACCAATCCTATTTTCTTCACTGCCAACCTCGGTTGATGCTCCTTCCTCTAAGAAGACATTCACATCAAGAGCAAGCAAAGGAAAACTTGCCCCTGCTGGTGGAAATTTGGGCCAGATTGAGGAGGAAAAAGATTTGGACAGTGATTCTGTAAAATCAACATCTGAAGTTATTGAGCCTCGTAGATCCAATCGTAGGATCCAGCCGACATCAAGAGTGAGTATTTAATATATTTTCTTTCTATAACTGAGTTGTCCCGGGTTGCATTCAATGATATAGTTAACTGCATGGGGAGCGGAGGTCATTTGCTCTGGTTACCCAATGGGTTACCCAGTTGAATTCTGGATAGAAGAATAGTTGGCACCAATACATAATTTTAATGCCGAAAAAGTAGAGATTTTTCGTTTCAAGGGAAAAAGGGCATTTTCATCGTTTAACCTTGCGATATTTACTGGTTCTGTATTCACTGTTATTTTGCTTGTTTCGGAGTTGATGTGATCTTTTGTTTTGGGATGGCAGCTATTAGAAGGACTGCAGAGTTCTTTGATAATCACTAAAGTTCCGTCCGTTTCACATGACAAAAGTCACAAAAGCCAGAGCCGAAATGTTTCAAGGGGTTAGAGTCCTTGCACAGATTTCTATTTCCGGTGATGTTCAGTGTCTATTTACTTCCGGTGTGGCCATTTTACTTTATCGCTGACTGGTTGATTGTTACAGGGAATAATAACCTAGGGTGAACGCTCTCGTTGCAGTGGATGCGGTTCAGTCAAAGTTCCAAGCGTAATTTGGATGACTGACACACCCCGTCATAGATGTGTATATTATTACAGTAGGGAAGCTAGAAATTAAAATTCTTGCTTCTTTCGGTTTAGGCAAACTAGTCCTGTAGCTGTTCATAATTATGCAATTTAGTCTTATTTGTAATGAATTGATCTCCTTGGGCCTCTGGCACTGTAGGCTGTATATGGATTTCTCCATGTTAATCTGGTTTGTAGAGGCTTGCGGGTGATTAAATGAAAATGTGATGACCCCTCTGCATACTGAGCCATACACTTATCTTTTCTCTTCTTTTTCTTTTTTTGGACTCCACCTTGCTTCTTGAGGTTCGGGATTGGACGATGGCACGATTAAGAGATTGTACCTGTTTAATTGTCACCCCTGTCTAAGTTGTTACATGTTAGTATTGAAATGAATAAAAATAACATTTTGAATTATATTTTACTTTTGCTTTCCTACCCAAGAATGCAAGTTATGCTTATCACAAAACGAGATGGTCTTGTCACGCCTTGATGCCAGAGCAAAATGATCCGTGGAAACTGAAGGTAGCATACAAGTATATTTTAGGTCAAAGTAGAAATTGGAGAAGACCATCTTGAGGATCCACAAGGGGATCCGTTTAGCCTATGTTTATTCGTTCTTTGTATAGAGAAATTATCGATGTAAATAACATTTTTTTAGATGATGACCCCCTTATTCTCATCTTTTCTTAGCGGATGACCTTTTTGCCTAAGCCTTATTAGGGATATTTTTTATATAGCAAGTCATAAGCTCCTAAAATGGTATTATAATATTATTTGTGAAATCACAATTTAGTAGGCATTTTATCATTTACTATCTAATAAATTGTATTTACATTATTTAATTATGAAAGTTGAGTTTAAGGTGAAACATAAATACAAGTTTTGGAAGACTAATATCCATTATTTCAATATTGATTTTATAACTTGAGTTGGAAAGAAGTTGACAAAATAAATTCTTATTATCCATGATAGCTTTTAAATATTTAGATTTACATTTTCTATTATAGTAATTTTTTTAAAAAAAGGGGTTTGATTCATTTAAACTTGAAGATATATTTTATTTCCTTATCATATTTAACTTATTTTTCAAGTAAAATCTGTTTATAAGTTTGATTAGTTTTATCAATGTAATTTTGAGAATTAAGTAACCAGTTTAAGAAAATCGTGGTTACAGCAGAGATTTTGGCAATATAAACGAGGTTAGAAGTATGTTAATCATTACTGTTCGTAAACATTCAAGTTTTCTCATATTTACTAAAAGCGGTCAATATTTTGCTCATAAATCAAAGACCTATTCACCAATTGCATTATGAAATTGAAACAACTCTACACCTCAACATCCTGGCAAAAGAAACTCCAGAGGTGTTCCCAAACACGTCATCTTTTAGAAGTTCTACCAAGCTGTAGGAGTTAGTTTATGTTGGATGAGTCTTTGGTGAGGAGATATAACCTCCCTTTTTATCTAGTAGTCTTTCTTTTCTTTTTCAAGCCTAAATTACCTTTGTAATTAAAAAAAGGAAATTGGAGAGAGCCAGTCAGTTAAACGGCTGCAATTCAAACGTGGCACTGTGCATATCAATGAACATTTGTTGTGTAACAATGTCCTTTAACCTATACATGGGTCTAAATTGGCCTATTCACCTACTTAGACCCCGTCGTCAGATGTGAAGATAGAGTAATTAACCATGCCATTTCAATCACACCCAGACGCCATCAATAAATACCGAGCACAATCATAACACCTTCTTTTGATCCCTGCCAGATATGGAAAGTACTAGCTATTGCTTCAGTTCAAGTCTCTGATCCAATCCATGGATTCATCTTCCGCCGTCACGTTCGTTGCGAAATGCTTAAAAGAGTGATAACCTCTTGGAGTATTTGCATCCACAAATGGTTTCTTGCACACACAAGAGGAGGGGTATTCATGAAATTCTCCTCGTCCAGCTCTCATCTCATCTGGCTCTCCCATGAATCCTCTCTGACATGCCTTAACCTTTATGGCGAAGGTATCCCAGTCCATCTTATCCCGAGCCATCATAAGCGTGCTAAGCCTCTTCGTGTTGGGTCTAATGGTTCTTTTGTGACCCATATACCTCCTACAATTTGCAAAATCAGATCAGTAAATTTAGATTCTTCAAATCCCCAACACTTGAAAAAGAAATACAACCAGAAAATGACGCAGACTGAATGAGAAATCTCATTTAAAGCAACTAAAGACGTATGCTATGCTCGTATAGTCCAATAGTTTGCATCAAGTCCTCAATTTTATATATATACAAGGAGCAAAAGTCAACGCAGGGTGAATGAGATATCTCATTTAAAATTGGTTCTGATTCAAAGGGCAAACTCAACGTAGAATAAGAAATATACTATTAACTCCTAACATTGTCAGATAAGAAGTATATTATTAACCCTGAAATTAAATGGATCATACGATTTGAACACTAATCTTAAAATCAGACCATCTCTACTTGTCTACATCCAGGAATCTGATTCTTCTTTCATGTTGATAATCATGACAAATTAGGCTTATGGAATAATCCATCATTTTTTTCCCGCAAGACTGTAGATGACCACGGATGGAGTAAGTTACACAAGTTAGGTAAGAGTAAAACCACATGGGCCAACCTGTTCCTACGCATATAATTAAAATAGCATAAAATACAACATGCCCATAATAGCCTGAAAAATTTGATGTCCTTGTAATTTCACCTAAATACAAGAAAAAGGATAAATAATGCACAAGTAGAATAACATCCCACAATTTCATGATATTAGAAGAAATTTCTATATCTTACCTTCTTCCTGCAAGAATTTTGGCCATGTTGCCATTGTTGTTAGTGACAAATACATCGCTTTCATCGCAGACAATATAGTCAATGGCAGCAAGGCGGGAAGAGAATGGAAGGAAAGGTTTCAGCTCTTCATCCGCAAGCATCTCCTTTGTGAAGATGTTAGGAAAAAGGGCTTTGAGAGGCTGTAAAGTCTCATCTCCACCATATATCTCTCCTGAAGCAACGTACATGTACGTGTCATTTGCAAAACCAAGTGCTCGCAGCATTAAACCAACTTCATGAGGGGTAAGAGGACATTTCCCTCGCTCTCTCTCTTCATCGGGGCTTAAGTCCTGAATTATTTATAGGAGCAAGAATTTCACTCATTTCACATAGCAACCAAAAGAAACATTCCAGCTATATACTGTAATAAGCATCATGTGGCAAAACAATATGGAATTTGAAATCATATTAAGCTATGCATGTGAAAACGATGCAGGTTGGCAATTCAAGCATCAGTAACCAAAATGACCAAATATAGCCATCCTGCCAGTTGAACAAGGATTATATCATCATAATAGGTTAAAAGGAATAAAATCTTACAGGTAACGTTGTCCACCTTTTTCTAATTTCACCAAGTTCATGTCTCTCTTTTTCTCCTCCACCGAAGTAACAACCTGAAAATGCCAGCATATCTGGCTCAAACCTGCCATAAATCAGTTATGAATGCTGTAAGACGATCTAAGTATCATAGACAACAACAATTGTCATCAGTACCCCGAACACCAAACTCTCACTTGGGTTTATTATGAAGGAGATTGTGCATAAGGAGTAGGGAAATGGGCTGGACGGTAATCAAAACATTGACATCATATTCACCTCAAATCTTAAAGACCGAGTCAAGCACTATGTGAGCTATAAGCTAATTGGCCAAACTCTCGCTTGAACTCTGGATTAACCCTATTGCACATTCTTTTATGAAAATAATAATACTACTACTTATATGGATAAGCTGCATCAAAATTTAGTAGGAACTTAAGTCTGCTACCTCTCACCCTCCTTTAGCACCTCTGACACAGCAGAAGCAAACATATATTTGCCTTCTAATTTCACAACCCTCATAGCAGAAGGTGCAAAAGGAGAAAGAGAAATTAAACATTATCAAACAAGACTAAAGTGGACAAGAAAATACAAAACCTAGACAGTGCATATACATTAATGAGAAGGAAATAAAAAAGGAAAGAAAGCCAGTTTCAATTATACAAAATTAAGCACTTCTTCAGAGAACTTGTGTCACTTTAATGATAGTTAAGCTTAAACTTTATCCATAAGGTTCTTCAAACAAACCTCAAATGGATAAGTTATATAACGTTCCGCCATCTTTTTCATTTTCATGACGAGCCTCTGACCAAGGACCCTTATAGGTTTGGTAAATCTTAAAGCATGATAATTAACACGGCAACGTAGTTTTTGGAGCTCATCATCAAGGTTATTTGCAAGTCTATAGTCAAACTTGGTCAATTGCAGAACCTGCAAAACTCCCAAATATCAGTTCCTACACCGCACAAATGAAAATACGCTTTTGTTAAAAAACAGAAATTTAAAACGCATATGATCACAATATGGCCTTACATGTCTTCTCAAGAGTATTGGCAAAACTTGCTCAAGATAATATTCAGGCTCTGATTTCCTGGGTACACGCATTGTATATGGGGGCTTTTCCATTGATCGCATGACCTTATTAGGAACTCTTTTGACAATCTTAACATCTTTAGCAAGATAAGCGATGAACCAGTTAACATCGAAGATGTTGTTGAAGTCACTGTATACAAACAAAGAGTGTCTTAAACCAAAGAAATGTAAACTTGATTCTCACCCAGTCTAACCTGCATATAATGAATTTACTGAAGTCAGCAAATTACCTGTCATCCTTCCAGTATGATTGATGATCTAACTCAGGTACTACCAGTGTAGCATTAAGAATTCGAGCAACAGCCACAGCATCTGTTATCTGAAGAGTCATTCCCAAAGAAAGAACTTATTTATTATATGAGCATAAAAATGTATAGTGAAACATCTGCATGTCTTAGAGGGACACCGTATATCATAATCTTATCTAGTACTTACCCCAGTTCTTTGTTGGTTCAGTCCACCACTAGTTGCAATAAGCAAATAGCCATTTGACAAAGGCTCACGTACAATGGCTACATTATCCAGTTACCAAAATCAAAAAAAGTTTCAAGTCGAAAATTAGTATTTGCTCACTTCAACCTTAAGGAGTAAATTTGTTAAGAAGAAACAGATTTGACATTGGAAACAACACAACAAAATATATAAAGGATCCCACTAAATTTTTTCATATAACACATAAAGTGCCATCAAGCAAACTTCTGTCAACCTAGATAGCATCAGCCCTAGCTTTTTTGAACATATCTTGATCCAAAAAAACAAGATGGAGAAGTGTTCAAGGAACAATAACATTTCCCAAAATTTTAGCATCTCAAGCGAAAAAATAACAGGGCAGATTACAATATTTATGGTGACCTTTAACCAGAGCTGAAGATTTGACATTTATATGGTGCCATTCATATACATACCATGCCTAGAATGCTTTTCTTTAATGTAAACGTACAATTCTATTTTCAACCAATATAAAATACCCATGATATCGTCGTAATACAGGAAAAAATCTGTACTCTAACACAATAACCAAGGACTATGAAGTGGATGTGGAGAAAATAGTGCTTGAATAATAAGGGTCCCATGGAATGGTTGATTCTTTACCATACGATGCCCAAATAACACAAGACATTTGCAATGAGATGAATTTGCGATAGAAACCAAAAAGGTCACTGTACCAAGTAAACAATCTCTTCTTTCTTCTTGGCCAATGACTTTCCAAATTGTCCCAAATGGTTTCACTTTTCCTTGGTGTTCCTCTTATGGCGGTAATTCTTATGCTTTTGAGGGTCAGAAGAAGGTTGAGGGGAAGGAGTGGGTGAAAAAAAGACCTCTAAAGCATGCAAAACCTCTAAATAATCACTATATGTTTAATATTTATCTATCACTGAGCCTCTCTATTTGTAGCTTATAAATAGGACAGTTTACTATATATTTTATATAGAATATTGATGTCTCATATGTAGTTGTTAGCAATTCGAGGAAGAATATGCATTATCAAATAGAAGGCAAAACATGGTGCATTTACTTACGAGCAAAGTGACGTCCCCTCTCACAGCATCCATAGTAGTATCTAGAATATTGAGATTGCCATATATCAACTGGATCACGATAAAACTCATTCTACAAAAAAGAAAACAAATTCCATCTCTCATCTAAGCTGCCCAGTCAACAATGCCTACTAAGCCAAAACTATCCATCGACATCAGAACTCTATATTCGGTATGACATCCAAAGACCAAAACAGTAATGCATCACACGCAACTACACCAACTTGAGACGCTGATTCACGCAACACTGCCAGTTTAATTACAACGCGCGCACGTACAGACACTCTTTCACATAAAAATTACCAGTCTGGAGTTGAACGCGTGCTGAACCAATCGCTGGGAGTACCATTCAAGATCAGTAGCCATATGACCCGTTAAAAGCGAAATTAGACCCAACCCGAAGAGCATCAACCCGCACACCACCACTGAAGAGGAGATCGGCTTCTTGTGCAGAAATTTCGCCGGCGCAGTCGCCGTCGATCTCCAACACGCATTCTTAGTTCTTGGGTGGTGTAACACAGCCAGGTTCGTCGATGAAAAGCTAAACCTCCACGCTTTGGCCACACCTATTCGAGTCAAAACAACACCCCCCAAATTGCCAGCATATCATTCACTTCTATGAAAGCCTCGTTACCTTCGGAGCTGCGTGAAAACAGAAAAGTTGGGGGGGTTGAGAGGAGTGTGGAAGCAAGAAATGTGGATGTGGATGGTTGCAAAGTAAGGCTTCCGACAATGCAGATTTTGTGGAGGAACCCTAATTCAGAGTTTCTACGAATTATTAACCACTTTGCAGAGTAGCTGTGAAGTATGATTTATGCGAGTGGTGGCTATGGAGACTTTCCAGGGAGAAAACAAAACCAGCTTGCAGGAAAAGAGAGGAATGGAAGGAATCTGTGATATGTTATTTCTATGTTCTCACCAAAGCTTGGATCTCACCCGACAATGGCAAGAATAACCATGCAACACGCTTTCATTTATTCGGAGTTTGAAATACCGATTCGCTCGAAAAAGATATTTTTGTAATACCGGTGTTAAGTATAACGACAAACGAACGCTCGGCAAAAAAAAAAAATATATATATATATATATATATATAACGATAAACGAACGAAATTGGGATTACTTTCGGCAAAAAAAAAGAAAAAGAATATGAACAGTGCAAATTGTGAAAATTTAAGATGTTGAAGGTCACGCTGGACTAATTATGTGTCGAAACTGCATAGATACAAGACTTTTGATTTTACAAAACCAGAATTTAAGACTTTAACCGCCTGAACTAATTGACATGGATTGCTCAAATTGAAAAGCAAGCAATGGTATTTGCTTTTGAACAATTTTGATATTGTGAAAATAGTTTATTGATAAGTTATTAGTTCTTATTAGATAATTTTTTAATTTAGAACCTAAATGCAATTTTTTCTTAATATTTCCCTCCACCTCCTATCTTGCAAGTTAATTTATACCCATTGTATGCCCAAAAAAATCACTTAAGTAAGATCAATCCAAGGTCCAACAAATAAAACCAACCTAAGGTGTGATCAACCAGGAGTCTCAATGGTCAAGCGCCTCGAAAGAATGTGAATCACACCTGGAGTTTGTGTTCATCATCAACTCCCCAACATTGTACCAAATGATTATGATCTAAAGATCTAACGACCATTAGTCCAAGATTTTCAGAAATCCTTGGATAGGGCAAATGGGTGACTGCAGCTGACGATCAACTATGTATTTTTATCATACCTTTCATTGTAAAGACATTAATCATTATGAGCACACAATATTTGCTCTAATCAGTATTGTTCTCCCCTTATATGCTACTAAATCATCCTATACTCAAGCACGTGTTTACTTCAATATAATTCTTCTTTATCTTTTTTTTTTCCAACAAAGAAAACGATAGATTGAAACAACCAAATTTATAAAGTCTCAGAAGCAGAAAACAAGCAACCAACATAAATACAATAACTAAACACAAGCAAATAAACTAAAAAGAAACCAGCATATAAAAGTACATCAATATAGCAAGGCAAGTCTCTAACAACAACCAGCCAAGATTCTTTTGATATAAATAGACATGGTTCCTGATCAAATTCCATGAGGAAAGTTCACAAGGAGAACAATAAACATCATGATAATTCTTTCTTCATCTTACCTTAACAGCAGTAGTTATATCCCGTACCCTCTTCACTGCTGGTGACCCGTTTGGGTTGGATCCAATTTAACTTTAATTTTCTACTAAAGTTTGCTAAAACACCCATCTTTAATTGAAAGTTTTGTTTGAGGTAAGAATAAGTGTAATAACATGAACTAATCCACCACGAAAAAAAAATAAAAATCTTTGGATATACAGAAAACTCAAAATTTAACAAATCAAAATAAATGGATGCTTAAACATCACTTTATTAGTTGGGGATCCAACAAGATTTTCAGAGATTCATTGCTAGTAAATAAGAACATTATATTGGTGTGTACAGTTTTCAAGCGGACCATCATATTTTTGCTTCTATTGATTTTTGGAGAATAGTTTTTTGAGAGAGAGATACTGGTAAAAGTGATTATTTAAAATAATGGGTTTTGGAGAACAAATTTTAAAAAAATTAAAGAATTTTTTTAGAAAACCATGATTTTCAACGCCAAATCATAATTTTATTATTAAAATAGATTGTGAGAAAAAGGATGGTAAGGTGACTCTACAAAGACTTAACAACCATTAGGATCTTGGTGAAGTATTTATCTTATTTGCTCTACCTTTGAAACCATGGTTTTGATTCGAACCATGATTTTGATGGTACAAAACACACAGTGAAAACGCATTTTTATGTAAGTTAAAATAAAACTCATCTTACATGTTTATCTGAAAATTGGTAAAATCATTTAAAATAAACTAATTTACACTCATTTATTATATTATAGCATATACAAGTAATTGTTCTGCTGGGGTGCTGAATTCTCCGATTCTTATTCCCTTTTTATGCCAACGAGTTAGCACCGGTAAAACGGGCCAACCCAAGGGTTGCGGGTTGGCTGGGCTAGAAACCCCCAGCCCGCAGCCCGCCAACCCGCGCAGATTTTTTATTTTTTAAAAAAATTAAAAATAAATTCTTTTTTCATTTTTTACCTAATGTTTTCTTATAAGATTGCATATTTATACTTTTCTCTTTCAAATTCTATGAATAAGTGTTCAATAATTTCCTAAACATATAATTTAATATTACTTTTATCCTTATAAAAAATATTGGGATGAAAAAAGATAAAAATATATAAGATATAATAATTAAAAAATAAATAAAAAAAGCAGGCGGGCCAGGCAGGATGGGCTGGCATTTGCCGCCTGAGCCAGCCAAAAAATGGTGGGCTAGCTGGTTGGATCCGCGGGCCCAACCCGCATTACCACTACTACAACAAGTACTCCAATTCATGGATCACAGAAAGAACTCAACTGACCCAGCCTTTTCTGTTGCATGGGCTCCTCAAATAGGGTAACCGAATGTTAGAGGTTTGGGACCAGAAGGGCCTGGTCCATGGGGGAAAGAAACATCACAATCAGTTTTCAAGGGATGACTAAAGTCTCGCTAAAAAGTTTAAGGAAAAATAAGCAGCATAATACTTTTATTTTCTACGTTAAAATTTATCATTATATATTGCTTATTTATTGATTATATTATTTTTTTATAAGTACATTTATCCCTATCCCTTGAGACTTTGTAATGATGTTTCCTAAAGAAAATACACGTTTCATCATGTTGTTTTTTTTTGCTATTAAGTTTTCTAAATAAGAACCTAGAAATAAATATATATTTTTTAAAGTAAGAACATAACATATACATCATGAATACTCATTTTAAAAAAAAACATATCATGTTTTATATTAAAAATTTAAAAGTAATAAAATTATAATTTTGAGTCAAAATATACATTTGGTCCTTCAAATTTACGTTATGTGTCAGTTTGATTTTTTAAATTTAAAAAGTGTACTATTAATCCTTTATTATTAATGGCATTAGTTTTACTTGACAAAAAATGGTAACTCAACAAATTTAAATGTGATTATAGAGTTAAATGCTAATAAAATATTATTAAACTTTAAAATATAGAAACATTAAATAATCAATATTTAAGTATATTTTGATAACATTTAGTTGTAAAATAATGATTGAATTAACATGCTTCATTAAATAAAACTAAGAGCATTAACGATAAAAGATTAAAAATGCACTGTTTATATTTAAGATACCCTTAAAATTTAATGTAAATTTAAAAAATTAATTGTATACTTTAACCTACTTCTAATGACTTGTTTGGTAACATGGAATTGGGGTGGGTGGATATAAAAATTGGAATTATTTCCATGATAGAGCTTGTTTGGTACCATGGAATTTGCTTTTATATGGAAGTCAATGCAATCAAAACGTATGGAAATCAATTCCATGAGGTAAAATGTGGATTTGGACAAAACTACATGGAATTCTATTTTTACTCTTCTGTAGATTTCGACGGTGACCCAAACTCGACCACAGTGAGTCTGAAGCTTGATGGTGCAGTGTCAAGGCTGAAGTCGGCAAGCATGACGACGACTAAAACCCATCATCGACGAATTGAAGCAATCAACATAGCTTATCAATTATTCTCGAGCTCCTGTCAGTTGTCATCCAGCTTAGTCCCATCACTGTCGTCCGTCGCGTCCAATTTCGTCGTTGAACTCTGGTGAGCTCGAGCTCAATCGTGCGTTCAGACCTATCGTTGTCCATATGTTCCCGTCATCGCTCAATATTGTGTCACACAACCAGTGCCATTCTCGTTTGCGTGCCCAAACCAGATCTGGAAGGAGAATCATTGTAGCATATCTGTAATAGCACCGTCGAGCATGATGACCAGTACTGGCAAGTGTGTCGGCGCTTGTGCCCTCCAACGTTGAAGATGAAGCACTGTAGTAGATTTGGAATTGTCGAAGATGAAAGTAGCACTGTAATAAACACATTTTTTTATTTTTAAATATAAAGGGGCATTTCAGTCTTTTTATACAAAATTATGTTTTATTTCGATGGCGTACCTAATCATATCCATTTTCATTTCTATCAAAATCAACTCCAATATACCAAACGAGTTTAAAAGCCCGTAGAGTTTCCAGCATCATCTCCTCGACCATCATGGTTAAATATCCTGAAAAGGAGCACCCTCCAATTTCCATCACACACAACCATAATCATGCGGTTGAAATGTAACAAATTATAGCCTCATGGATTCCCAAATCATCGCCTCTTGTTCGATACCCCACCAATTCATCAGAAACATTCTTGCCCAGCAATACTGGTGCACCATCTATTTTTCGTTTTATTAGTTAAACACACGTACTGTTGTTTATGCTTTTTTTTTTTTTGTTATTTACTTTCACGAGTTTGTAAATTATGAAGAGGGCCAGGACAAAAGTTGAGTTCATAATCTAAAATTTGTTTTCTTAAAAAAAAAAATCGAAGGTTCATAACCAGGAAGGGACCTGACGTATGTGTACTCACGAACAGCAAATCACTTGACCCCTATGTTTAAATACTAATTTTAATTCAGTATGCTGGCATGATCTAGCTTTACAGCAGAAGGGGTGAAATCTTGTGTGTGTTGACCATAGGATGAGAAAGTGGTCAGCCCTCGTATCCCACACACCGTAGACCTCCAAGGCTTCGCAATTTCTCATCTGCCATTCTGCTTCGTCATCTGATTTGTTATTTCCTTCAATCTCTTTATTTTGCATTTCTCTTTTCTTTAATTGTATTCCACGTGGGGCTTTAAGCTGTGTGATTCGTCCCAACAGCAACCAAGAAAAAAAATTAAATTAAATTTTGGCAACATAGAAAGCAACCCCGAGGAAAGAGAGCAAGTGCAGGACCCTCAATTAGCAGTGTGAGCGGGAGAAAATCAAATCATTCATAAAGGCATAGTGGAACTTCCCAAATCCCTCGTCCACATATTCTAAATCTTATTGCCTATTGAAAGCGAAATCCAACAAGCGTGGGTTTAGACCCTAACTGCCCTCACACTAAAAAAAAAAAATCACTCTTAATGCTTACACACCCTTAAAAGTACCCTGCTCCACCAAAAAGGTAGTCATTAGACCTTGAGCTTGCGTGCTAGTTACACACAAACAAGTAGATCTGTAAATAGAACTAACACATCTTGTGTACGTCGTTGCTCGTGTTATAAGGTAGTCATTAGTGTACCTGTTTAGAAATGCGGTAGATAAATACTTTTACGCAAACCAAAAAAAATTATCTCGTTGAACGTGCATTTGACTTTTCTAAACACTCTAACAAACAAACCCAGTATTACATATTGAAGCTCGTTCATTGCACAAGTTTGATTTTTCCACTTGCTATGGAAATTGGATCGGCTATAATCAATGGCAATACGTGATACGTATATTATGTGATAGGGACAAGCCGCAACAGAAGTTTGTTCGACTAATTGAGTCGTGGTTCTCTCCCGTGGGATTGCTTCTTTCATGGATAAACATTCAAATACGGTTGTTTAGTTGAACGGCCTCGCAATTTCTGATCTCTTGAAATGAGAGAACTTTAGGAAATACAATGGAGTATTCATTGTAAATAATTAATTTAGCCACTTTCTTTAATTCTTTAACACATGTACATTAGTATCTAACTATATTATACTACCTATCACCCTCAATATAAATTATAGTTAACTTTGTTATGAAAGATTCATAAAATTAAATAGTCTACAATAAATTATATATATTTTAAAATACTTAGATGTATCATTATATTACATCTATTTAAAAATTAGGCAAATTAACTTAAAGAAACGATAAATATAAAAGTTCATCCAGCTTTCGTAATCTTCATAAAAAATTAAATGTAATTTTTATATATTAAACATCGAATACAACATCATACCTTTTTATCTTTAATATGAAATTTAATTTGACATTGAATTTAGTCAAGTATAAATATATTCAAAATCCACTATATCTCACGAGTTTTTAATTTTTCCTTTGACTATCTTATTGATTAATGCAATAAGGAGTTTCCTCCAATGGTAACAGTAAAGAAAGATGATATTTTAAGAAAATTAATTCTAATTATTACAAATAATTAATATAATTAACTCTCTTTAGTCTATCAAAATTAATTATCCAAATTGTTATATTAAAGAGGGATTGAGTAAATACTATCACAGTCTTTCATATCCAATGATTTTCTTACATGTCAAAAGGGTTAGTGCTCCGTTTGGTAAGCCCATTGGCACAACAGATGCGCTTACCGAGACACTTTTCCTCTCACATAAACTACCTCGGAATCTGTGTCCGTTCTCCCAACGGGCTATCCAAACGGAGCCTAGAACAAAAACTTGGATCCCCACGAGCTTCGACGACCAGAACAGGGGCAAGTCAACTAATCCTTAACAGACGAACCAGTATCTCAATTGACATACGTACTTGAAAGTCAGAACACCTTTCCCTTTTGTTTGCAGTTTTCTTTCATCAGAAACCAGAACCCAAATATCTGCGCATGAAAGGAAAGTTTGGAAACAAACCAAATAGGTTACCCGCCATCACACTTCAAAAGTCAGAATCCCCAATAAAAAAGATAGAATCTTCTTAGCTTTGACATCTTAAATTTAGCTTCCATTATGCCAAAGATAAGTTCTTTTTTTTGCGTATAATTTTGTTCAAACCCACAATCATGATAATTCCAATTAGTGATTATAATTGCGCCGATCCATG
>JANTPZ010091696.1:0-15635 GCA_025593235.1 Vachellia pachyceras
TGGCATCGGGCGGTGCTGAACAACAAAGACACAAGGTTAAGCATAGTGGTGGCAAATGGACCAGACCTGGAGAAGGAGATAGCGCCGGCGCCGGAGCTAGTGGGGAGAGAGGAGCAAGTAATGTACAAGAAGATGAAGTACAGGGACTACTTCTTCAAGGTTCAGCAGGGCACGAGATTAAAGGACACGAGCAGATTGGATAAGGTTGGGATTACTCCTCAAAACTGAACACGGCGGTATTATTGTGTACTGGATTATTGTGGTGTGTAGATCTGAGTTTAAGTTTGTGATCTATTGGACTGTTGTGTACTGTAGACGGTAGACTGTGGTTACTGAATGAAATGGTTTGTGATTAGGGATTTAGGATTTCAAAATAAAATATAACAGTTTGGAATTTGGGATTCCAAAATAAAATATGGCAGTTTGTAGGACATTGCACTACTCTTTTTTATGTAATTTTTGTTAGAATTCATATTATAAAGTATATTCATACACTTCACTTAATTTCCACTTCCTCGGCCTCAGTGCTGAGATCCGCATATTTCGCAATTTGCAGTTTCCTTCACGTGTACGATGAAGTTCAACGTTCTCATTTTTGTTAATGATCCTTCATAGTATGCATTTCCTTTGCAATATGTAAATCATATCATAATTTGCTACTTGTTCTGTTACTTAATATAAAGCTCCTATTGTTATTCTATTTCTTCGTTAAATTGAATCTTATATTAAGAATCAGATAGACTAATGCAGAATGGAGCGATTGTGAAAGGCGAACTAACACTGAGAATGGATTAGTAATGGTCTCAACCCTCAAGTAACAGCAATGCCATGCTTTGAAGGAGACATGGACACCTTTATTAAACAAGTTGGGCTGTCACAGGATGGGCTTTTGTGGCCCAAAATAATGGTTCCACTAGCTCAACGTTGCTAGTTATCTTGTGCTAAAGCGATTCCCAAATATGATTAGAATCAGAATCAGTTTGGCATGGTTGTGGTGAGACGTGTTGTTTAAGTACAGTTTCAATTATTAGATTTAAAATTTTAACTAATAACTTTTAAATAACAAAAAATATTTTTTTGCCCCTTGAACAACTGATAATTAAGAGATATTATTGATAACCGAACCATACAATCCATTTATGATTACATTTCATGCATGTAATCGATCATGATAGAAATAGACCACAGTTCATGCATGCAATAATAGATCATGATAAAAATAGAGCACGTTAATGTAACAATAATTATTGATAATCGAACCACATAATCCATTTTATCTTTCAGTTTATGGACATTTGTGCCCCCCACAGATAGATAGTGGCTTCCTCTTGCTCAAGATAGTGACAAGTTCTCGATGTCCTTGTAATCACTATCTGTCACGGGGCCATTACTTTCTCCCCAAAAGACGTCTCATGGGGGCGTGCAGTGCGCCCGCTTATATAGCCCAGCACCCTCATGAGCCTCTCTGATGTGGGACTTTGACATTCTCACCCAACCAATCTGCGAGCGACCTCGCCACGAGGCCTACCGACAACCTCGTCGGCGTCCGGAGGGTCCACTAGAGAACGAAGGCTCAGGGATGGCTCTGATACTACTTGTCACGGGGCTATTACTCCCCCCAAAAGACGTCTTATGGGGGCGGACAGCGCGTCCGGTTATATAGCCCAACACACTCCTGAACCTTTCCGATGTAGGATTTTGACATATCACTATTCTTATTTTCTGCGGCGTACTCTCTTGGCTTCATATAAAGCTTGCTTATTCCCATCGACTTCTTCTTCTTCCTCCTCCCTCAGGCCTTCCAACGATTGCTTCTCCATTGACACATATTATATGCATATCTCCCTTGTTACCTCAACCCCTTCACTAATCACTCACTCCCTGATTCTACATATCTTACCTCCATGGCTGCACCACCTAGATGCCTCCCTTGTTCTATCCCCTCGAATTATATACTTCATTTGTTAGGTTATTCTAGAGCACGATTCCCATGCAAAACAAGGGGTTTAAAGGTAAAGTCATAAATAAAACTAGAAAATAAAAAGGCATACCTATTTACTTCATTTTTTTTGCCAACATTTACTCCATTTATTTAACAAGGGATGTGTGGGTATGAACTGAAATAGAAAATAGTTTGATAAGAAAATTTTTGTTTAGTTGGATTAAAATTGTGATAAAATATGTAAGAAAATTGTATCAAAGATCATATAACTTTTATAACAAAATAAGTAAAATGAAATTTATAAATACATGTATTTAAGGAGTACGTTCTGCTTTCATCATTCAAATTAAAATATATGTATCCAGTGGTTGATTCTTGACATGACAGGGACAGAGTACTCGTATCACTATTTTTCCAATCTCAAGTTAGTTGCTCTGGGCTCTAGTTCTCACCTACAAGGCCCAAGCCACCATTTTATTATCATAATTTACTTCAAATTAAACATTTTCAACGTACTAACAGAATTGAATTTAGTGGAAGGTTTTAGTCCCTCAGAATATATTAAAAGTTAAAGTTCAAATATTTGTTGGAAATGCTATCAGCATTTAATTTCTCATAAAGTCCCAAACATAATTACCTCCATTTTACATGTGGATTGTATATACTCGATATCACTTCGTATGTCATTTATAAGTAGGCATGATTGAATTACATTATGCATACTCTTATGAAAGAGTTCGTCATTTGATAATTAACGAATAATACATCTTATTACATATCTTTTCTTCCTATTAACATATGCTATATATATATATTGATTAATTAACATAAGATTAATATAAAATACCGTATTTAATAGTACCATTTCATTGATTGATTTGAAAATTGATATATTGATAACCCCTTCAACCACCTCTTGTTTGTTGTAAATGGCATCTATGACCTTAGTGGGCAAATGTCACCAATAGTGAGTGGCACGAATTTCTTTTCCTCTAGGACTTGACACTGAATAAATGGATCAATAAGCTGCCCCTTTTTATAGATTTTTTTTCAGTAACAGACATAATTGCAATCATTCTCGCAATCATCAACTTTCTTACAAGGCATATTCACTTTATTATTGGAGGGCCAATAATAATTCCTACAAGAATGCGATGAAAATCACGTTTAAACAAATTAAAATAAAACTTCTTTTATCAATATTTGTTTGGTAAACTCTCAAAAATATTTTGATAAAATTCTCATTATATAATTACTTGAAACTCTGTAAAATCCAAATACTCACTAACCTCTTAGACCGTAAATCACTTTGGATAAATAACTTTTTCCATTAGTCAAAATAAATTATCATTTTAAAAACGGTGCTTATTTGGAGCTTAAAAAAATAAAAAAACAATCATTTTTTTTTTAAAAAAAGGCATTTTTAAGAGATTACATGCACATTGAAATATTTTTCCTTAAAAAAATAGATTTGGAGACAGTCTAGAATCTAGTGCTCATCATCACACACTCAGCCTCATTGCTTCTCGTCTCATTCCTTTCAAAAACCTTACAGCGGTCCTTTCTCTCCTATCTCTACCTCCTTCTCTTCCTTTCACAAACCGCCCACCTCTTCACTGCCTTCCGTACACTTCAAGCCTTTCATTTCACAGATAGATCATTATAATTAATCCCACGCTACGACAAATTCATGTACACCATTCAATGCCCTTAACCCCCCACACACACTTTTTTGTTGTTGTTGTTGTTGTGTTGGTGGATCATTCAGTACTGTTAGTTAAATTGTCCAAATCAAGCTTCTATAGTGGACTTTTATAATAATGGAACAGATATGAGCATTGCAGAAAGGTTTAATCATGACTATGAACTACTGATATAACTGTTATTTGCGGAACGTAAAAGGAGAGGAGTTGCAAATTTTCAAGTGGTGGTGGTGGTGGTGGTGGGACTTTTTATTATGATTATGACTTCTTTTTTTCTTGCTTACAAGTTACAACTGATAAACTGCTGATTAATTAACTTAGAATATTCTTTTACTGTATTAATCACTTTGATTGGTGCCTGGTGGCGTTTTGTGTTTTGGTTTGATCTCTTTAATCTGCACTTTTTTCCCCTCCTTTACACGTCCCTTTTCTTGGGAGTTTCTTAAGAAAGATTATTAATATCTGCTGATAGGGAACAAAACAAAGTTTAATTAACCACATTTGTCGATAATTAAAGTGCATTTTGAAAATCGTTACATGCATGCGTGTTATCCTCTGTGTGTGTGTGTGTGTGTCACCGTCAATTTCATAAAGTAGCATTGGAATCTTGGCGAGTCGTCGTTGTGTTTGCAAAAGCTAGCATATCAGGTATGTATATAGGTGTGCTAAATTGGTTTATTTCTGAACAAAAATGATCTGATTTATGTGTATTCTATATATCCAAATAAAAAAAAGTTACTCTCTTCAATCCTAAATATATTACACCATTTGTAACAAGGTTTTATATTTTGGATGTGAAACGAAGTTTCTATTTTACGCCATTTGTTAAACGAAGTTACTCTCTTCAATCCTAAACATATTACACCATTTGTAACAAGGTTTTATATTTAGGATGTGAAACGAAGTTTCTATTTTACCTTGTATGTAGCCTTCCTGATTAGATAATGAAGACCTTGTAATTTACATTTTTTTGTATTTTTTAATCTTAATTTTTATATTAAAAACTTACATACAATAAGTATAATAGACTTAAATAAACATATTTAAAGGTATACAAAGTAGGCTTAAAGCCTAATTTAAAGCATTTTTAGTGGTCTACATTATATTTAGGTATCTAAAAAGGCTTCAGGCCTTATTGGACCTTTCAAAGGCTCAAGCATGAGCCTAAAAAAGAGTATACATGTAGGCTCAGATTCAGATTCAATGTATTCATTACAGGCTTAGGCCTATTTAATTAAAGCCTAGTATGGTCTGACCTATTTCCATAATAGAAGCCTATTTTATTCTTCCTTTCTATCTTTTTAATTTTTTTCCATAATTTGAAATAAGACTTTGCTTATTAAATAAAGCAGCAGAGGAGAACACTAGATGAGCCAAATAGCCAAATTCCTTGTAGCTTAGCAATATGAAAACTTCTCTATTAGTTCAGTCTATCACATTAATTTTCATACTTCAAGCTATTAATACCTACCCTTTATAAGTGGAAAAAAAAGAAAGAAAGAAAAATCCATTACAGCAAAGAAGCTAGATTTCATTAGATCATACTTCACAATCAACGCTCGTAAATTAAACGTAAGAAATTAATTAAATGCACATTTTCAATCTAAAATAGCAGCATCTGTGTGTATGAACGTATATATGTATGTGCATTTAATTAAAATTGGAGGAGTCCGTTATGTTGGAATTGTAGATGAGACAAGGGTATTTTTGAAAGCGTGACAGTAGTTTATGGATGAAATAAAGTGTAATATTTTCTGTGAGCAATGATATAATTAATAATAATAATTGTTGTTGTTGTTGTTGTGTATATGGTATTAAAGACATCAAATAAAAAGTCTTTGGATTTATCGCTATCATCACATGCACATGATGCTATTGCTATCCCTTTCAATATGTATGAACCACAAACACACATAGGTCACGTTCACACAGTGCAAAAAAGTGGAGGAGAATGAGTGAATTAGCATCAATTGGTCTGATGTAGCCTATACACACACACACAGCTTTGCATCAAATTCATAATTGAAGGGTCTTTATTAGGACCCCATGTCATGCCACCAAATTATTATTATAAGTTCATGAGTTTATCATCCAAATTCGAATAGTTAATCACAAACTGTTTAATATATATGATCCACAAATGAAATTATATATATATATATATATGTATAGTTATTGGTGAGGAACACTAAGCTAGTTTTGTCCCCCACCACCAAGGAAAACGCCATGTGATTACACATTCTTTTGCTTCACTACCCTAGCACCTTTTCTTCTCATCATCTTCTTCTTCCTCGCTGACAAACCTGACATTATTATTGGTACCTCTTGATTGGATTTGATAATATGAAAATGACTAAATTAGGAAAATGTAAAACTTGGTTAAAGATAATAAATATGTAAAAGATATCACTTTTTTTTAGGAAAAAAAACCCTTGTTTATAGAAATGATAAGTGATAGATACATCAAATGATCAAATGAAATGAAAAAATAATTATGAGAGAGAATAACAGAATAAGCCAAAAAATGGAGATGAAACAAACAAGCATTTTAGGAAACTAGCATATCTCAAAGTAATATATATGCTAGGAAATTACTCGTTGCTTACCCCTTGATAATGCAATAACTGAGATACAAAGTATAATTTAATTGGGTGAGAACCACGATTAAAATGGCTAAACCCATCAAGATCAGTTCAAGGGCTAACGTCATAAGAATTAATCTAGTAGAGGATATACACACACTTTAGATTATATTTATAAGTTACTTCTAACATGTTTCATATAGAATGAGGAAAATCTTAAGCCTTGTTAACTCTGTTTGAAGATTAAAAAATATTCTAGGAGTCTCGAAATAACACATGAGAGTAAAATCAATACATAATAAATTATGATTAAAATTGTACATTCACTTAAAAAATTAATAAGGTGACCTATGAATATAATCAAATAAAACTTTATGTATCTACCTTATAAATATGACATGAGAGTGTGTGTTTGTGTATGAGCTTAATTAAATATGAATTAATAATTAGGGGAACATCAAGTAAAGAAAAGGTCAATTAAAATGATCAAAGTGATAGAGATCCGGAGCGCGTGACTTACAAATTCTGTGCAGGATTAATAATTAAATTCCAAGGAAGTCACGCGAGAGAGAGCCGATGTGACTTGCAAACTAACGTTTCAGACACTGCAAGCGCATCCGTCTTCTTCATGAGTCCCATGAAACTGATCAATTTTCTAGTGATTTATTAAACTTATATATATATATGATCCATTCATTATATATACAGGAATATATATATATATATATGTATGACTGGTATATCTACTCATCGTCGATCATTTTCATGGATGTTGTATATTATTATATCCGTTTGGAAACACGGTAGAAAAGTACTTTTACGCAAGTCGAGGTGAATATGTGAAGGAGATTATCTCGTTTTATGAAAAAATACAGTTAAACATACGTTTGACTTTTAGAAACGTTATGCCAAACAAATCTATCGTACCTAGAATTCCAACGTGGAGATTGTAGCTAACAGTATCATGTTTATGTTAGAGGGTACGTAAGTACATAGCACATGGAATAAATAAAGACGATCTATTGTCACCAAAAAAAAAAAAAGACGATCTATGCAAACATGTGTGGGTCTGTAATGAAGTTTTGGCAAAAAAGTGTTACTGCGTTATGTGCTACTCATCATCAATGGCGCAACAGAATTATCATCTATATATAGACACACACATGACCGCCATGGTATTTATTTTAATTTTACAATTCTTCATATTTATAAATTATTTTCACATCTCTTCCTAACAAAAATTAAATAGGAATAAAATAGAGAAATAACTATCAATGACGACCTGCTGACCACAACATTGATGGCCACCAACATAACAGTTTTCATTCTTTAATTTAGTTCTCCTTGTTCGACAGTGATTCTCACAAGTTGCTTTATATATGCTCACAAGTTCTACATATTCTACTGTCACCATACCTATTATTATTTGAGGGTCCAACGCTAACACACACTTCATCTTTAACTATTTGTCTTCATCTCTACTCTTCTTATCTTTAACATGCATGGTAATCTATTATTGAATCTTTCATTTTTCGATGTCGAAACGATTTGTTTTAACTTTTAATATAAGTCTGGTTGAGAGATGTCAATGTACGTAAGAAACGAAACACACACAGATTTGACTGGTTAAATTTAGTTGAGCTTGACTGGGAGAGTTTGTTACGTAGAAGACTTACGTTGGAAATTTGAAGTGTTATAACTCTATTTGCTTCCCATGATTGTTTTGGTACGTACGTAACTGATATAAAAACAATTCTTTATTTATCAAGAATTAATTTTCGTTTTCTTTTTGGCCTGTTAATTGATTATTAGGATATTTAGAGAGACGCCTGGTGACAAGGATGCTGATTAGAAATTGAGAAAAGTGAGACTCACCTAGCCCACCTGACACTTGTATGGTTTTTATGGCTTATTCAGCTGGACCATCCCATGCAATCGTTGGAGAGAGTTCTATGTATTTTCATTAATAACATGGTTTCCCCCCCCCCTCTTCTTCTTCTTCTTCTTCTTCTTCGTCTGCTGCTGCTGCTGCTGGGTCAAAATATTCATTTAATTGATTTGTGATGTATAACTGTTGAGAGTCGTAGATACAAAGCAATTTGCTGGGGAGGATAGATATATTCTCTGAATCCGTAAACTGACACCATTTAAGTTGTGTAGGGCCTTGAGCTTGTGAGCAGAAGGCACTAGAACATATAGTGTCAGAAGATTCTTATATGCTTTTTGAAAAGTCTCATGACACATGGGAGTATTCATTTTCTTTTACACAAGACTTTGAATCTTCCCCATTTGTTTGAGAGATACATATATTATAAAGCTTGGACAATCCATCAGATTCGCACTGTAGCATTCATGTCTAAAGAGGTGACTTAACTAATGGATTCTCAACTTCGATTTTATCTTGGTTTTATGGCACAAGTGCTAGGACTTTCTGAGACATGTGGCCTCATCAATTTTCAATTTTTATTTCATTATGTATTTTATAATTCTATACTTCATTTATACTCAACAGTTTTTAATAAATACCATTACTTACAATAACATCCACACACAATGAGTACAAAATAGGAATGAGGATAAGAGACCTTTTTGTCATAAGCATGAGAACACATGTTTCTAACAGAGTCCGACGCTTTATTGTTTGCCAGACACGTACAGTAAACATTGTTTTCCTGGCCCTTTTTCTTTGGGTAAAGAGCTTCTTTTCACCTACCGATCGAGTGCATCATTAAAGTGTTATGGATGAGCAGAACTCAAAAAGAAAGAAAGATACGATAGCCCATTTGCAGGGATCGGATCAAATGTTAAAAAGAATGAGAATAAAATATGATGAATGAAAAAGGTTGTTTGTGAAAAAACCGTATGTTTGTTCAATGTTGTTGCCTTTGCCTGCTGTTACTCGAGACATCACACAGTCCCATTGCTCACAACTTTCACTCACATCATTAAACAAAACCTACGCCTTATGCTGTTTCCTTAGCTTTTACCACTTTCATTAATAACATTATCGATCCAGTTAACATCGATATCAACATTCCATTCCAATATTTCTAATTCCATGCATGCTTCATCCTCTCATATTCTGTCTTTCCCCTCCCTCTCCCCATCTTCCACATTCAGTAAACTTAATTACATCATGGCGCGTGCACGCACACACTCTTAAACCACATTAAGTGTATCTAACTCCACTACTGTTGAATGTCACTGATCCGGTGTCGGCGACAGATCGAAGAGTCGGAAAACGATGAACACGGTCGAAAATCGAGGTGCATGCATGTTTGCTGCGGACGATTTCACCCAACTGTATTGGAAGATGATTTTTTTTTTTTATATTTATGCTGATCTGAAACAAGTCCAAAGGATTCATCAGGCGCGAGTATTGTATTAGGCCTTTTAATAGTTGTCATGTGCATGCTATCACACAATTGATATAATGAATTAAAGAGAAGAGAATCTCCTCCCCATTTCTCCTCTATGCAACTTTTGGTTAGTACTCTAACATAAAAGTTACATGGGAACTCATTGTCTGTGGGTTGAATTGATGAAAGAATTGGGTTAGTACTTTCACATAGGGGGAGAGTATTCAATCATAGGAAGTGCCACTTTGTTGTGGCTCCAGTAACGGTATTTAGAGAGGCATAACCACATTTTAGTAAAGTTGAGTTGACCTATCTGTATGACTAGACTGAAAGGCTTGTTTGACTTGATCAAGTATCCGTAGAGATAGACCACAATAAATCATGAATTAGGTAATCTGCAATTGAATCGTGAGTGAATTCAACCGAACGGTGCAGGAGAGTAGGCATATGCCAGCAAAAGTGGGAGTGAGGAAGGCAGGAGGCGTACTTTGTGGGTAGGGGAGGGCCCACTAGGGCTGTCGGTGGATTCTGGGTGGGGCCCACCCTGCCTTATCCTCCCACCTCCCTTTCCCCCCTCCTTCTTAATCATGCTTTCTCCCTCTTTAATTACTCCATCCTTCAGTCCCACCCTATCAATCCACTACAACCCACCAATTACGTAGCATCATCGGCATCATCATCATTATTAATCGACGACTCCCTCCTAATTAATTTTA
The DNA here is from genome assembly GCA_025593235.1 of Vachellia pachyceras. NCBI lineage: Eukaryota > Viridiplantae > Streptophyta > Magnoliopsida > Fabales > Fabaceae > Vachellia > Vachellia pachyceras. Next base: position 10,303 of record JANTPZ010091696.1, read on the forward strand.
CATCACACACTGATGCATGCTCCACCCTTGTTTGGTGCTCGTAACACGTGTACAGCTATCAATTACTCAGTTCCACGTCGGATTTTTGTATCTTTTATAGGCCGAAGCATCATGGAAGCCTCTGGTTTGGCCCCCAAACAATGAAATGCTGAAAAGGTACACGTAACAACAGCAGCCCCTCGTGTGTCTCACGCAACCGGCCACCTGCTTCCTTCCCTACGTATGTCCCTTATTGTACATGCTTGGCAAACTTTTTCCCAGTAAACATAAATAAAAAAAACATCTTAAAATTTATAAAAAATTTTGAAATACGCAAAAGAAATTTTTTTGATATATGTAAAATCTATCTTGTAATCCTTAAGATCATTTCTTTCAATGGATATCCAAACGCTCACATTATCTTCTTTCACATCATCTCCATAATTAATTAATTAAGTAATTAACATTCACTTTATGCATCTTCCACTTGTTTTCTTTAATTACCCCGAGGTCCCATTCTCTGTCTGCATCACCACTTCATAATTAATCCTCATGTTCATTCAGCTTGATTCTTCTAAACTTCATATAAAAACTACTTCCATTCTTCCAAAACGTTCTAAATCTATTATCACTATTTAACTTGAATTCAAATGCCATCATGCTCCATATTAAGCGAAGTAAAACTCTCATGGCAATTCTTTTTGTTCATCCAAAACCTTAACCAAGAGTTGTGTCGTATGGCATCCATCACATATGACGTCAGAACATTGACAAGATAATGCTATTCTTCGCTAGTGTGCCTGTTTTGGAACATGTTAGAGAAGTACTTTTGTGCAAGCTGAGGTAAATATGTGAAGGTGATTATCTTGTTTTGTGGAAAAACACTGTTGAACATGCGTTTGACTTTTTTAAACGCTTCAACAAACAAAAATTGTAAAGCATATAATTGGATGAAAATGTCTTTATAAAGGCCTTGATCCTTTTTTTTTCCGAAAGTAATTAGAATTCAACAACGTCACCTTTGAAGTTTACAGAAAAGTGGATGCATTACTCCCACAGAATAAAAAGCTCCGTGCCGTACCTATATTCTTTTTTTTTTTTTAAAACCAAGAAAGCATCGTATTGAAATCAAAACCACTATACAAAGACCAATAAGTACCAATAAAAACAACCAAAAATCAAAGGAATCAAACTAGACTTGGTCTAGAATAAACACAAGAAAAGACAAGCATTCAAAAGCATAACAATATAGCAGGAAAAGACTCTAACACCAACAATCAAGAAGGTCATTGTCTGCGATGGAGCTCGAAATACCTGAATAGATAGGTAAGAGCAGTCTAATGAAGCTTTAATTTGATGAAACAATTGATTGCCAAATATACTTCCATTAGAATCCATACAAATTCTTTGATGGAAGAATCTCAAGGAGGATACTAATCTTAGCAATAGATAGAAAGGCGCTCTTGTCCATATAATAGATGGTAAAATCACCACTTCAACTTAAAAACGAACAATGATTCCATACATACTGAACAGTCTGTGTGAAAATAATTCTACATAAAGGTCTTGATTTTTTTTTTCCCGAAAGTAATTAGAATTCAACAACGTTACCTTGGAAGTTTACAGAAAAGTGGGTGCATTATTCCCACTGAATAAAAAGCTCCCTGCTGTGCCTATATTCTATACTCTATGGGTAGCCCCAAAAAAACTTTGTTTTTTTATTGGCTCCGAAGGCAAACCGAATGAGTTATTCGTTCAGATACATACATACAGAAAAAGTTACGCCCCATTCATGAAAGTGTTTCAATTATTTTAAAAGTTACAACTAATAGTTAGTCAATGGTTCCATAAACCGTATATGATACTGCATCTCAATATTTTTTTGTCTCTCATCACAATTACTGATGATTCATTAGTCACAGTGTGGGGGTCCATTCATCTAGAATAGCTCATGAAGGAACGATGGACGTACAAGGCCGTTGTGGCTTATAAATAAGGTTATGTTTCGAATTAATACGGATGGGTTGGGGGTTGACACCTTTTTTTTTAATCAAAGTTGCAGTTTTAATCATAAAACAATTGCTCAAGGACTATTATTGTTATTATGTTAAATTTTTCATATTGATGGATAGATTTAAATAAACCCGGTTCAACTTAATTGGTCTGTATTGACTGTTGATTGCCTCATTTTGCATGATGCCACACAAGGATGAAGGTTACTTAATTTATATGGGTTGACATGTTAAATAACAATATTGAGGGCCGAACTAGCTTTTTATTTTTTATTTGCTTTTTTTAAATTTGTACCTCCGACCCGTGGCAGACTCAGGACCCTACTTCAGAGGTTTAAGATAAGTGAAACTTATTTTTAATATGTTTTGAGAAGAATTTGAACAAAAATTTATTGAGTTCAAAATTAACAAATGAGTGAGTGCAAAATAAATCACATAATATTAATATATACCTAATTTTCTAAAAGTCAGGGATGCGGCTGAACCCGGTCAATTGCAAATAGGTCCGCCTATGCCTCCAACCCAGTTCTTCCTCATCCCTGAAGAGGAGACACATACAGTTACATAAATGGAACCACACAATAACCACTTAGTTTTAATTTATAATAGATTTTGAGGTAAAACCTAAGTTTTAGATAATAGATTTTGGAGAATAACTTTTATGGATTCTGAGGCAAAACCTAGTTTTAAAAGATTGTGTTTGGGAAGTTATTAACTTTTACGGAGTTCAAGACAAAAAGTAGTTAGGAAAGAGGAAAAAGAAATAAATAAAAAGTAGAAAAGAGAAAATTTATTAGAAGAAAAGGTGTAATTTGACAAAAATATAGCTTTTCAAAATATAGATTTCAAACTGAGATTTTATAGTCAAAATAGTTTTTTGAAAAATGTGAGTACTTGGACAAAATCTAGGTTTTGGGGTAAAACCTAGATTTTAGGATTGGAAGCCAAACAAGAGGTTTGTTTGGAACAACATTTTCAAAAGTCAAACACACGTTCAACAATATTTTTTTTTTGCAAAACGAGATAATATCCTCCACATATTTACCTCGGCTTGCTTAAAAGTAGTTCTTTATCTCGTTTCCAAATAGCCACAAGCTCTTATGCCCTGTTTGGCACGCGGAACTGATTTTGATGGAAGTGGAAGTGGAAGTGAGATTAATGCTATGTTTGGTTTGATGGAGGGGAAAGGAAGGGGATGGATAGGAGGGGATGTCATAGGATAGAAGTGTATAAAATTACCTTGTTTGGTTTAATTAGAGGGGAGGGAAAGAAATGTGTTTTATGTTTGGTTCAAAAGAGGAAGGGAGGGGAGGTAATAATTAATTTACCATTATATCCTCACAACAGCATTTACTCACACACACTGCACTTTTCCTTCTATTTTATGCTTATCGTTCCCATCCCTAGACTAACACCTTATCATGGATTCAAATTCCATACTCATACAAATTAATTACTCGCATCCACGTCTCTTTCTTCTTGTTTGGGTATATTGAATATGGTGACTCACTCCACTCATAGTCGCAGGAGAAGGTTAACAGAAGCGAACAGTCGAAAGGCAAAGGTAAATAACAGATATTGAGATCGTAAAATAAAGAATGGCACCTTGGAGGCTTATTGTCGTCTCGCTGCTGGGATTGAGAAAGAACTTCTCACCTCGCTGCTGCGACTCTAACTTGGAGCCGCCACCATTTGTAGGTCAGTGAAGAAGCAACGGCAAGTCTGGGAGTGAAGAGGCAACAATGTGTCTAGGCTATATTGGTCAATGTATTTTGGATCCCTCCAAAACACCCCATTTTGGAGGGATCCAAAATAAGGGGAAGGGAGGGATTAGGGAGACAAATTTTAGTTCCCATCCCCTCTAAATTTTCATACAAAATGGGGGGAGGAGGTTATTTTCCCTTCCCTTCCATCCCCTTCCCCTAACCAAATAAAGTCTAAAAGTATGTTTGGTATGTTGGAAGAAGTGAGTATTATTTTAATTTAATATTTATAGTTATAATGTGAAAAGACTAATATACCCTCTATACCAAAAACAAGTCTCTCCTTCCCAAAAATATGCTTCCCCTCCCCCACAATTAGCTGCAAATTCCGACCATCACAACATCATCGGCCACCATCATCTGCCGGCCACCGCATCACCGCCTTCGTCGCAGATCTCTGTTATTGTTGCATAATGTTAATCTCCGTCGTCATCACATAACGAAGGAGGAGATCGAGAGACAGAGATTCTGGAGCATAAGAAGATCTTTGTTGTTGTCGAGATTTTGAAACATAACCAAATTGTCATCTCAAATGGAAGACCTCAATCGTCGTCTTCGCAAATGGAAGCTCGTCGTCGTTTACTTACCTTTATCGTCATCTACCTCTGGCCATAGCATAACCAAATCGTTATTGTCGCCGCCGCCGTCCTCTATCACCTTATCCGCCGCCTTCACCGGAGAAGAAGAGGTTCATCACCGAGCTGGATCTGGAGACTGGTTCAAAATGAGAAGGGCACAATGGTCTGAAAAATTGGGTTCTATGGAACTGATCCCAGTTCCATGGGGGAGGGTTGGAAGTGGGTTTCATCATTTTTCATGAAACTGGATTCCACAAGAATTCACTTCTCACATACCAAACAACCCTATTTTTCACTTCTCACCCAAATTTCAGTTCCAACCTTCTATTTTCATGCTACCAAACGGCACCTTAAAGGAACATGCTTAAAGAATCAGGCCCTTCTATATTAATGACTCTAAACGGATCGGCTTGATTTGAATTTCCAGCTCTAGATTTAAGTCACTCCGGTTGAACAAAAGTGAGCCACAAGAAGGATGATGTTTTGTTGCAAACCGAGTCGGGAACAAGTGGAATGGCCGGTGAGGTTTGATTATTCAATGAATGATTGGTGAAGGGGCAGTGAGATTTGGTTTGGATTCAGATCGATCTGTGTATTCACGGTGGTGAGACGGTGACATCCAGTGGGCCGGGCCGGGCAGTCCACTGCTTGTGCTGGAAGTTGCGGCCAGCTCATCACGCCACCAATTTTCATATCTCTCTCTGTGGCTCCCACCACTCTCCTATCCCAGTAACCATGTCCCAACGCTAAAAACACACACACTTTAACAACAACTTGCTTGTATCTTGTATCCATATAATACACTCTGGGACAGAATCATGTTACTCCTTGAAATTTAGGATCATAAGAAGAGGATTAAACATCATTCTCTTATAAAAAGCTAGCTAAGGCATTGATCGACTAAATAATTCATTTCATAATTCATATTCTCCCTCTCTCCTTCCATTCCTGTACCGTTTCCCCCATCTCACTTACCTTCTTCATCCTCCTACCAATCTCTC
>JANTPZ010091697.1:0-15859 GCA_025593235.1 Vachellia pachyceras
GATGGGACAACCTCTTTGAGGCTGCGTTAATTATCGCGGCTGTCACTCCCCAGGGTTCGAACTCTCGCCCTGAGGAATGCTGGTAGTAGCCCTTGCCAACTCTACCAAGCGCCCATTTTGTTGGAAAGATGCAGTGCTTCTGGTGCCATGTCACCTTAAGGAAACCCAAAACGTAGTTTCCTCTGTTAATGATAAAGTGTCTCTTTTAAATTATATTAAAAAATTTTATCTCGATTTACGTAAACGTAATTTGCCAAAGTTATCATAAATATACCCCAAATAATCTAAGGAGCTCGATTTTCACCATTATCTTATTTTTTTTAAACGAGCATATGAACATAGAAACTATGCATTTTTTATTCTATTCCTAGTAATATACGATTCTAGGATTATTTTAAACGTATGTAGGGATTAAAACAAAAATTATTCTTCTCCTTTGCAATTTGAAGGGGCTTGTGTTGAATTTATCTTGTGCTCAAGACTTCTTAGTTTTTGACCATCACTTAAATTTGATATAAGAAAGCTACTTTGAATATAAAACTTTGATGAATTCATATTTGACTTGAAATTCAAATGTATAGATAGTTTGTTGGTTAAATGAAGATATATTTACTGACATCATATTATCAGATTAAGGTTGACGACTTAATTATCATTGTTTATAGCAAAAGATTCCGCATTATAATGAGAATAAAAATTTGGTTCTGATTTAAGAAAGCTTAATCAAATATTTGAGAACCTTAGACAAACACATGAATTAATTTCATTGGTCATAGGAGGAGAATTTCATTGAGTCTTATAAAGTGTAAAGGGAAGAGATAATCATAAGTTTCAAAATTCTTGAAGTGAAGTTTTTTGTGTGTTTGGGAATCGGTTATGAGAAATGAGTTTATAGATTCTGAGAAGAACTTCTGGAATCTAAGAAGAATTTACAAATTTTGAGATGTTTTTTACAAATTTTAAGATGCTATTTACAGATTTTAAGATAATTTTTGTCTTGAAGCGAATGCACTGTTGGGGGAAATATTTCCAACTTTGTTTTCATTTTAATGGTAAATCTTGATATATGCCTTTCATTTGGAGTATAAACTTTCCAAAATATTTTCACTTAATCTAATTAAAAGCATAAGTATAATAATTAACTTGTTTTTGCCTTTGTACTCATGATAATGACAATTTTATACTATTATTTTGTCTGCGGTTAAGCTAAATGATGAACAATTAGACTAATGTCTAAGAGATCCTTGGTGCTTTGCATTTTGTCCAATGAATGTTTGCTTGCATCCCTTAGTTGGATATGTGATTTGGTTCTACTAAAATTGCTATGTTTAGATCAATTTAACAGAGCTATTAAAATTACTTTGTTTTTAAAATATTGTATATACTTCTGTATTTTTCGAAATTTAATTGTGACAAACAATCTTGACACAAAACTTTATTACTAAAATTGCATTTTAACCCTGAATCATATATCACCTCGTCTCTCTAAGATATGAAAATTCATAATTAATAGTAATTATTGGGTCCACATGAATGTAGCTCTTCTATAAGGATTTTTTTTTTAAAATCTTTTCTTGTACTCTCTCCATCTAAAGTGGCCATAATATATCTTCAAGTAGAACTAATTAATTGTTAGTTTTTTCATCCTCCACTAATAATGAGATTTTATGGGGAAAAACAACATAGCAATTTTATCCAAAAAAAGGTTACAGATAAAAAATAATTTATAATCATTTTAGCATCATCTTCCATTTTTACAACTTTTAACACTCTTGATACAATAATATTAGTGTTGTCTGGTAGCTTTTAATCTCCCTTTCTCTTTCTAAGTCATCACTATCTTGTTAATTGCTACTTCTTATCATCACAGAATTTTTAGGGGAATATAATCTTCATAGAATAGTTCATTAAGGAAAAATAATATTTATTTTTTTCATTATCTTGTTGAATGTATATGTTCGTGTGGGTGTAATTTTTTTTTTGGCCAACAAGTGTATGTAATACAATACAAAATTATATTATATAGTACATCATATTTACTAAGAAATTATGAAATGTGTAGCTTACCACAAACTTCATACAAAATACAAATTCACAACTTAGTTAAAAAAAATAATAAACACAGTTTTTATAATTTAACAGTATGCTTGAGTCTTTTAGTTTTTTTTCTGAGATGGAGTGTTTTAGATTATTTTAACAAAATATTAGTTAATATCTAAATTCAATACTTTTTAGTTTTATTTTTATTCTGAATTTAATGAGATGGTGTAAGCCCAATCTAAAAATAAAAAGGATTAATATAATATTTGATCTTCTAAATTTATCTTAATTTTAGCTGTAGTGTGTGTTTAGTGAGTGATTCTCAATCACATTGCACGCAAACCGAGGAAAAACTCTTATCACATACTTACTTTGGAATCCGTAAAATCGTTCTTCCAATGGATTCTCAAATACGCACGTAGTCTTTCAAATTTCAAAGAACGTATTTTGATTTCTTAAAAGGTAAAATAGTTCTAATTTGGGAAATTTGCAATCAGATCCCAAATAAGAGAATTAATAAATAATAGGTTTAAAAAACTTACAAAATTACCATAAGGTCCAAGGAGTAGCTGCTAACAACCTTACCAGCCTTCATTAACAACCTCAACAGCTACTTCTAAGATTTTATAGTAATTTTATGAATCTTTGGGACCTTTTATTCATTAATTCCCTTATTAGGGACTTGATCGCAAATTTCCCTTAAAATTAATCACCATCCTTTGGAAAACTTCTGGCACATATCTCTTGTTTCTGTGTTGTTCAACATTTTATAATCACTTTTAAAAACATTTTATATAAATTAGAATAAAACTACTTCTATATATTTATTTTAAGGGAAAATGACAAAGAGATCCCAAGGAAGCAAAATAACCACTAAAAGGTCCCAAATAATCTGACAATTATTGTCAGGTCCCTTGAGACCTTTTAGTAACTAATTGTGTTTTATCAAAGTCTAAATTGCCCTTAACTCAATTGAAAGGGGGAGAGATGAAAACAGGGAACAAACGCAGAGGTTGAAGGGTGGCTGGTTCGGTGGTTCCTGTTGACAAACCCATAGAAAGCACCCTGAGGTTTTAGAGCCCTTTACTTTGCTATCAACTAGGGTTGTAAGGTTAAGGTTTTCACATCCCTCCATCTCTCTTCCCATTCCGAAAGCCATGGATTGGTACCAGAAGGTCGAGAAGCCAAAGCCTGAATCGTTGATAAATGAGAACGAGGTCCGAATCACCACCCAAGGCGCTATCAGAAACTACATCAGCTATGCCACCTCTCTTCTCCATGTACCCTTTGACTTTCCTTTTTTTTGGTTGTAGGCTAATCTCCTTTGCTTTTCTACATGTTTTCCGAGTTTCATTTCCTCCCTTTTTTGGGAAGGAAGGAAATTCTTTCTCCAAGTTATTCTTTCTCCTTGATTATATGAGAGGATGGGATAAAAATTGTAGATGATAATATTTTGGTATATTCAGATTTGGATGGTAACCTCTTCTTAGGCATAAGGCATGGCTGTGATGACATATGAACTACATATGAATCTTGAAATCATTGACTTTCAGGAGACTTGAGCCAAGAATATTACTATTAGCTTTAAAGCTATTTGAGCCATTTCTTCTTGTTTTCATTTTCTTTCGTACTCAAACATTGATCTTTCTAGATTTAAAATTCATGGGTAGTGCGGGTAAAGCGGGCTAGCCTACGCGTTTAAAACAAAGGAGATGATAATCTAAATAAAATCTATTATCATTCTGGGTGCGATCCATATACCTCCTACTTCTCAAGTATACTGAATATACCAAAATATTATCATCTACAATTTTTATCCCATCTTCTCATATAATAAAGGAGAAAGAATAACCTAGAGAAAGAATTTCCTTCCTTCCCAAAAAAGGAAGGAAATGAAATCCGGAAAACATGTAGAAAAGAAAATGAGATTATCCTACAACAAAAAAAAATGGAAAAGTTAAAGGACATTTGGAGAAGAGATGTGGCATAGCTGTTGTAGTTTTTGATAGCGCCTTGGGTGGTGATTCGGACCTCGTTCTCATTTATCAGCAATTTGGCCTTTGGCTTCTCAACCTTCTGGTACCAATCCATGGCTCCCGGAATGGGAAGAGAGAGGGAAGGAGGTGAAAATCATAACCTTAAAACCCTAGTTGATAGCAAAGTAAAGGGCTCTAAAACCGAAGGGTGCTTTCTATCATTTATCAACAGGAACCACCGAACCAGCCACCCTTCAATCTCTGCCTTTGTTCCCTGTTTTCTTTGTTTTTTTTTGCCGAATCCCTATTTTCATCTCTCCCCCTTTCAAATGAGTTAAGGGTAGTTTAGACTTGGATAAAACACAATTAATTACTAAAAGGTCCCAATGGATCTGACAATAATTGTCAGTTTGTTTGTGACTTTTTAATTGTTATTTTTCTTCTTTGAGATCTCTTTGTTATTTTCCCTTATTTTAAAGGGTGTAAACTCACTTATCATTAATGGAAACACCCATCTTTGTCCGGATCATGGATTTAGTACATAGAAATTTCCCAACCATATTTACGCTATTATATTCTACATTTCTACTTCTCCAGAGAAACAGTGAAGTAAAATTTTTGAGTCGGAGATTTGATTTACAAATGAAGAAGAGTAAACTCGTCGAATAGTTAAAAACAAAACAAGATTCAAAATTAAAGAAGGGCCAGAGAGAAGAAGCATTTGAAAAAGCTTGGGGGGAGTGTGTGTGTGGTGCGTTTTGAATTTCTCTCTCAAGTTGAAGGATTAGCAATTGTTTGTTCATTTCACTTTTTTCGAATCTCATTAGTGGAATTCAAGTTCTAGTCCTTTTGGATTCAGGGAGATCTTATTGATACACTTAGATTGTTTTGAATCACTTGTTAGGGTTCGATTTTGATCGATCCCGATATAGTTCTGTTTGCTTGGACTCTAATAAGCTCACAGGTGATTAGTTTGTGGGGTTGGATCCTTGATCTCCGCGATTGATGGAGGCGATCGAGGAGTTGTCCCAGCTTGCTGTGGCGATGCGCCAGGCTACGGCAGTGCTTGCCGACGAAGATGTTGATGAGTCGAACCCCATCTCAGCTTCAAGAAGGCCCTCCACTTTCCTCAATGTTGTAGCACTGGGCAACGTTGTAAGTACTTGGGTGTCAAAGCTTTTTGACTTCCTTTTCCTTATTTTCTATTTCGATTACTATGTTTTGTTAATCTTTGGGTTTATGGCACTTGATTTCTGGATGTATTGTTTTGAATAAATGTGTTGGATTTTTTTTTTTTTTAAATCTGTTTGAGCCCATGGATTTCTCACTGTGTTTCTGTAGATCTTTAGCTATTTTCTTGCAAACAGTGGCAGTGATATTGAATTGTACAATCACGGTAACCTGTGATCGCAAATTGGCAATGGAACCTGGGATTATATGAATTTATGACTTAATTTTCAAAAAGGTGCTTTGTTGCAAAATTAAACAATTTTTCTGCATTTTATACGATGATCAATCATTCAAACTGAATCCTTTTATCCGAGGAACTTATAGTGACTTCTAGTTATTACATGCTTCATCGAGATACATAATCTTCAATATGCTTTGGTTCTCTAACCAGTACGTTAATGGCTTCTATTTTGAGTGTTAACAATGCAGGATCAGTTAATGGTTTGATGTTCTTGGTAGATGTGGACTGCAGTTATTAAATTATCAAACCTCTTAAAAGTCGGATTACTTCCCATAGTGAGAATGTAACAATCAACTTTCTTAGTGTTTGTTCCCCTTTGGCTTTAAAGAGTATTGGTGTGTGATACCCTTGCATGTAAGCTTCTCTGTTATAGGGCACGTATCTATGTGGAAGGATATGAAAATCTGTACACAGCTGTGAAAATAATTTTTCATCAGTTAAATATATTATTTGAAGGCTTTCCAGTACTGTTGAAGCCTAACATTAATTTGTGTTTATGATCTTGGGCCGAGTTCTAATCAATTTGAACTTAATTTTAATCCCTATTTTTTCTTTTGCTACATACTTCCTTGATATTTGATGCTTCTTTTATCTGTCTATGAAAGATGATGTATCCTTATCTTGTTTCTTTGTTTTGTCCACAATTGTTTAGGGTGCTGGTAAATCTGCTGTTTTGAACAGTTTGATTGGACATCCTGTTCTGGTGAGTTGGATTTGTGGATTTTCATCAAATTTCATTTAACTTAGGTAAAATACCTTCTTTACAAACTCTTCTTATTCTTAAAATCTCCTTTATTTCCAGCCTACTGGTGAAAATGGTGCTACACGAGCTCCTATATGCATTGATCTACAGCAAGATGGTTCCTTGAGCAGTAAATCAATTGTCCTGCAGATTGATAATAAGTCGCAGCAAGTTTCTGCAAGTTAGTTTCTATTGTCTTATGTGGTTTCTTTTCTTGAACTGTGTTTCATCATTTAATATTTCAGTTGATACCTGACGTGGTTTTAAATTCAAAATAATTTTGGGGTGTTAATTTCATAATTGCTTTGCATGCTGTATGCATGTAGCAAATGAGGGGATCAGTGATGGTGTTTGGAAGTACAATGATTTTTCTTTGCCATACAGGCCAAACCATGATAGTTATATTCACCAGGGATTATTTGTTCTTTTTGTAAATGACATTTCCCCCTTGTTTTCATTTAGTGGCCTTTATTCTACAGTCTGCACTTATCTTTTCTGCTGAAGGTCTCAACATGCTTTGCTTAATTGCTACAGGTGCTTTACGACATTCATTACAGGATAGATTGGGTAAAAGTGTCTCAGGAAAGAGTCGAGATCAAATTTATTTGAAGCTACGGACAAGCACAGGTTTGATTATGAGCAGTGGTTGATAGTTATTACCTTCTTTATATGTTGAGAAACCTATAGTTTGTTTTGCTTGCTACTTAAGAATTTTGTGAAGAAAATTTCTGATTCTGTTTTCCTTTTCCCATTTGTATTGTTGCTTTAATATAGCGTTAGTGGAGGTATATATTATTCAATAAAGTCTAGAAGGCATGTAACACCAATTAAAATATGCCATTTTAAACTTATCGATATATTAATATATCAATCAGTATATAAGCATAAAATCTGTAGCAAGTTTTACTGTTTATAATCCATGAAAATGCCATTTACCTCAGACATTGTGCAATGTGCCCACAATGTAGTTATTTCTGAAGGTAGCTCTTCCTGAAATTTATAAGTTCCCTGGTGCTGCATGCAATGAATATATAGTGACATATTGCATGAGATAATTTCTGAAAGTCGTCTTATTTACACCTATGAATGATCTCTATTTTATACTTGCCAAGTTTTTTAGTTTAACAGACAACTGCTGTCATGATATAACCTTCTTCCTGTTTAGCTTTTTCACTTTAATTTTTTGTCTTTCCAGCGCCACCACTCAAGTTGGTTGATTTACCTGGATTGGATCAGCGCATTATGGATGAATCGATGGTAATTGGTGACCTGCCATTTCTGTATATTTTTCTGATCCTGAGATTTATTTTGGCTTGAATTTTAATCTATTAAAGTTGAATTGTGATTCTTTTCTCCCATATTTTGGTTTTTTTGGGAAGTTACATCCAAATGGCATTGGAATTCTAATGTTATATGCAATGTTCAATGCATAGGTTAGTGAATATGCAGAGCATAATGATGCCATTTTGCTAGTTATAGTACCTGCAGCTCAAGCCCCTGAAATTGCTTCATCTCGAGCCTTAAGAGTTGCAAAGGAATATGATGCTGAAGGTATGCCATTTTGATTTTTTTTTGGGGGGGTTCTATCTGTAAATTGTGTAACTCTGTTACTCTAGATTTAATTGAGCTCTTTCTCTTTTTAATTTTTCTTTTCGATTAACTAAAGAGGCAATGAAACCTATAAAAATATGTTGTAGGTACAAGGACCATGGGTGTTATAAGTAAAATTGATCAAGCTGCATCAGACCAGAAGTCTCTGGCTGCAGTTCAAGCACTTCTATCAAATAAAGGTCCTGCAAGAGCATCAGACATACCTTGGGTTGCTTTGATAGGTCAATCAGTTTCAATAGCAACAGCACAGTCTGGATCTGCTGGTTCTGAAAGTTCATTGGAAACTGCATGGAGAGCAGAGAGTGAAAGCCTTAAATCAATATTGACTGGAGCCCCTCCAAGTAAACTTGGAAGGATAGCTTTGGTGGATGCTTTAGCAAAGCAGATTCGGAATCGTATGAAGCTCAGGCTGCCTAACCTTCTATCTGGGTAATTTACATATGTTGCAATATGACATTTTATCCGTAATTGTAAGCATCAATTTCTTTTTTTCCTTCTCATAGAAGTTTTTGTTGGCAGTGTTAACTAAACGGTAACAGATAATAATTTAGTCTAGTGGTTTCTTAATGAATGATCTATTTTCTGTCTTGATGTTGATTCCTTCTAGTTTTCAACTTATAAAAGGAATTTAAGAGGATAATTGGCTTGTAATTGGTAAAGTTATTTTCTCTGAAAAACTTGCTTGCATTGAAAAGACAAGGGAATTGATCTGGCTTTATTTGCAGTTTGAGTAGCTTATTAACCAGTGTGCCCTTTTTGAGTTTCCTTGAACCATGATCTTATGATCCTTGGCTGTATTTCACGTTAGTTATGAGTTTTCATTTTGTGATGGAAAATTGAATTTGAAAAAGGAAAGTCCATTAATCTTTACTTTTGCACTGATTAGGTTACAAGGGAAATCTAGCATAATTCAAGACGAATTGGTGAGGCTTGGAGAGAAAATGGTTACCACTTCAGAGGGTACACGCGCCATTGCCTTGGAACTTTGCCGTGAATTTGAGGATAAGTTCTTACAACATATTACCACTGGTGAGGTGAGTTACCTAATCTTATATTTTTAGCTGATATCATCTCATTTGATCCGTTACAAGGAATGTTAACTTCTCCTGCACTAGCTTTTTTTTTTTTTTTGTTTAGATTTTATTTATCTCAGTATATCTGAGTTGCTGTTTGCTAAAAAGAATTTTGTTTGATCGTTGATGTCCAATTTAATTATAAGAATGTGAAACTTTGGGAGGTTTTAGAAAGGTAATCACAAATTCGATTAGTTTGTATTCAAATATTCATTTTCAACCACCAATTTTCCCCAAGGGAGTAGCTGACAGGAGAAGGTTCGGATATAGGCGTGCTAACATCTCCAGCCTTAATCATTCTCATTCTCACCACTAAATTTGTAAAATATTTACTATGATACAATCTATTTCATTATTTTTGTTTTATTTATTGAGTTGTTGACAAGTAGATTTGAACATGTTCTATCAATCATAATTCTTTTTCCAGTAAGTTTTGAGCATCTTTTTATATTTATATAAATAACCTTGCAGGGAGCTGGATGGAAAATTGTTGCTAGTTTTGAGGGGAATTTTCCCAATAGAATGAAGCAATTACCTTTAGATAGGCACTTTGATATCAACAATGTGAAAAGGGTAAGTTATATGCTACTTCTCTGCATGCGCACTTGTGCACGCATGCTGGCATATTGCTTTGATTTTTTATTTTACTACATCTACTGACTTGGTTGTTCAATTATTAGATTGTGCTAGAGGCTGATGGTTATCAGCCATATCTTATCTCCCCTGAAAAGGGATTGAGATCTCTAATTAAAGGTGTTCTGGAGCTTGCAAAAGAACCATCACGGCTTTGTGTGGATGAGGTATTCATGTTTTATACATTCTCCTCTTTTGAGTCATTTTTGGGTTTGATTTATTAAAATTTTTGATAGTAATTGCATCATTCTTGCAATTGCTTGGTTATTCTGGTTTAAAGTTTAGATCTAGAATTCATGTTTGCCTTCTGCACTGGTTTTTTGTGGTTCAATCTTCAGTAGATGTCCTTTCAACATGAATATCTATAAATTTGTTTGGCCTGCAACTTTAAACACTGTAAAGTGATGACTACTTTCATATGTCATTCTGTCTAATTATAATATTTAAAGTAGTCCAACTTAAATGATCTGATTATGACAAAATTTTCTATAGATCACAGTAAATTGTGCATTTTATTTCCAATGAATCGTGTGTTTATGTGTTCTTATGGCTATTAAATTAAAAGATATTCTTTGGGTTGTGTTTCAGGTCCATCGGGTCCTGATAGATATTGTTTCAGCTGCTGCCAATGCTACACCTGGTTTAGGAAGATACCCTCCTTTCAAGAGGGAGGTATGGCTGAGCTTCACTGTTATATTTCCTTTCCCGAGTAAATGTCAAGTTATTTCATTTTCTACTTAGCAATTGTATTTCTTTGCCAATTGGAGTTTATTTCTTTTATTCCAAATTGCTCCTTCATTTATTTTGTTTGAGAACACCAACTGGGTGAGATTCATCTTCTCTCAGTCCTGACATGTTTCATAAAATTTACAAGGTTGTGGCTCTTGCAACGGCTGCGCTGGAAGGGTTTAAAAATGAAGCAAAGAAAATGGTGGTAGCACTAGTTGATATGGAACGAGCTTTTGTGCCACCCCAACACTTCATTCGTTTGGTACAAAGGAGGTAATCAATAGATATTATTAGAGCTTGAGTTGTAATATCTGTTTTCGTATGTCTTGGCTTCCAGATATGATTAAGTTTGACATGTTGGTAACTGCGGATTATGTGCTTTTTTGATTTAAATGGACATACCAATGATGTCTGATCAATTTAAGTCGGTATGTTCTTAGATTCTGGCATGTGTGAGATAATTATCTATTTAATTGTTTTGTGTTATTTACTTTAGGATGGAAAGGCAGCGTCGGGAGGAGGAGCTGAAAAGTGGGTCCTCGAAGAAAGGGCATGTTGCTGAACAATCTTTACTGAACCGGGTAGGTGGTCGCATATTGTTGCCTAGAGCTTTGAATATTTAGAATATAATAACTAAGAGGTTGGGCTTTTGCTACTCCAAATTTATTGATTTATGATTTACCCTTTGTTTTGCTGCTAACTACAATATGTTAGGCAACTAGCCCTCAAACTGGTGGGAGCATGAAATCAATGAAGGAGGAGAAGGACAAAGATAAGGAAAAGGACAAATCAGGTCAGACAGAGAAAGAAGGACAAGAAGCTTCTGGTCTAAAGACTGCTGGTCCTGAAGGAGAAATAACAGCAGGTCTATCTGCCTATTCCATTCTGCTACTCTGTAAAATAGTTGCTGTTTTTGGCTTCTTGTCAACTTTTCTCATATTTGGTGGACTGGGATTGCTTTGGGTTTGATTAGTTGAAGTTTTTAATCATGAACATACTAAGTTCTAGTCTTCCAATTTGCAGGATATTTGTCAAAGAAAAGTGCAAAAACAAATGGTTGGAGCAGGCGGTGGTTTGTTCTGAATGCAAAGACGGGAAAGGTTTGTGGCTGTTTACAAGAATGTTGTATTTATACTTGCATTTGTTGGTATTTCATCATGGTTTTTTTCATAAATTTCTTATTTTAATCTTGCTCTTTGATCTCTACAGCTATTGTATACTTAGATCTCATCTAAATTAGTTACTTTAAGACATTTTGTAGATTTATGCATAGTGGTCTCAATGAATGATATTTTGTTTAATGCACATCTTTTAAATTTTGAAACAGTCTATCATCATACTATTTTATCTGTTTTGCATCTTGAATTCTTGATTTATTCTGGTTTGAGAGATAAAATTGACTACATATACAATCTGCTGCATGTGTTGTTGACTTGATAATTTTACTTTTTGGCCCACAGCTTGGTTATACTAAAAAGCAAGAGGAAAGAAACTTTCGTGGTGTTATTACATTAGAGGTATGTAGACTGTCAATACTTGCATGTTTCTTTAATCAGGTATACATTATGATTTAGCTTGCACTAGAATTATGGGGACAGATTCTATCATCTAGCTATAATAACTGGACATTCTAAAGAAGATATTATGGGTGCTTGAAAGGTTTCATTACACAAGTGGTTTAACGTGCACTTGGTTGGCATTTTACTAGTCATTTTTTTACTTTCCAGCTTTTTCCCCTTTTAGGGAATATGTTACTGTTAAAAATTGTCATGGACGTGAACTAAAAAGGAAAAAAAGCATTGTCATGGACCGCTTTATTTTAATTTCTTAAGATTTTTCTGTAAGAAGGTTCAGGAATGATTAATGAGTTCATTAAATCTCTAATAAGCCTCTTCAGGAGAAAAGGTTTTGAGCTTAAGTGTAATGCATGGACTTGCCATAGTGTTTGCTGAAATTTCAATTTTATCGTGATGAATAAGGTGGCGACAGCAATGATCAAATTCTTAGCCATTTGATTGATAATGTGCTGTGATTTTGCCCTTGTGTAATGATAGAGTACCGGATATCATTACTCCCCCTTTGAAAACTCGCCTTGTCCTCAAGGCGTGGACGGAATTGTTCTTTTGGTTGCCTCAAAAGTCATTAGAAGTCTAGATGCATGATTGGATTTAAGAGACGCTAACAACAAAGCTTCGGTCACAAGGCTGATTGGAGGCATGATATCCAACAAAATACTATAATGGATAGGATTCATAATGATAGTGATGAGCATAAAATGGGGGTAGCTGAGATGAGGATGTTAAGATGGATGTGTAGTCTTACTAGAATGGATAACATTTGTAATGATCAAATATGTAAATGAGTTGGAGTGGCATCTATTGAGGAGAAAATGTTAGAAAATTATAGGTGGTTCGAACATGTTCGGAGAAGGCGATTGGAGGCATCAATGAAAAGGGTTGATCAAGTGGTTTGGTGTCCTTTGAAAGGTGGTAGAGGAAGGCCGAAGCGTTCACTCATTTGATTAATAATCTATCTAGGGATATGATCTACGATATATTACAATGGCGTTGTGTGATCTATATAGCCGACCCCACTTAGTAGGATAAATCTTTGTTGTTGTTGTTCCAGTTCCTTAATCATGTGTTTATCTATGAAAGAATTAAAAACTGGAGTAAAATTTGTTTACTCCCCTCTGTCAATAGATGGCTTTGATTTTTTGTAGTGTAACATTTTCTTTGGGAATTAGTACTTTTGTTCAATGTCCCCCCCCCCCAAAAAAAACCCTCCAAAAGAACAAAAGATATCCTTTCACCTTTGATTCGTTTTACAGAATTTTTGAGTGTATTTCTTTTGACTTTTGATGGTTCATGCAATGGCTTGATTAATTTCATCTTGCAAAATGCCTTTGTTGGCATGGGTTATACTTTTGTATGAGCATAGAGAGCGCATAAATTATAGTCTTGCTAGCAATATAATTTATTTGTTATCCAGGAGTGCAATGTTGAAGAAATTTCTGAGGAAGAGGGTCCTCCATCAAAAAGCTCAAAGGATAAGAAGTCTAATGGACCTGATTCTAAAAAGGCCAATCTTGTGTTCAAGATTACTTCCAGAATTCCATATAAAACCGTTCTGAAAGGTAAAATCCCTTGTTAGTATGGCTACTTATGGTTCTGCTCCTTACTTTTATCTGTCTGATCTTTTTTTTTAAAAAAAAAAAACAATTCTAATCACAATTGCTTTATCTTGCAGTTCATAGTGCTGTTATTTTGAAGGCTGAGAGCACTGCTGATAAGGTTGAATGGATCGATAAAATAAGTAATATTATACGAGAAAAAGGAGGGCAAATGTTGATTTCATCTGAGGGTAGCTCTACCATGAGGCATAGCCTCTCTGATGGTTCCGTGGTGTGTTTCTGATTCATAGCTATTGCTTTTGTGTGCAGTCATAGCCTATAACTTATAGACAAAAATTGCTCAATTTATTTTCTTATCCTTTACCAGGATACAATGGCTCGAAGGCCTGCTGATCCTGAGGAAGAACTCAGATGGATGGCTCAAGAAGTTCGTGGCTATGTTGAAGCTGTTCTGAACAGTTTAGCTGCTAATGTGCCAAAGGTTAGCTCTGTTTTTTTTAACCTTTTCCTTGTTCTATCCTTGCAGTTTTGTCAATTTTTTTAACACATTTGCTGGTTGATTGTTTGGGCAGGCTGTTGTCCTCTGTCAAGTTGAAAAGGCTAAGGAGGACATGCTAAATCAATTATATAGCTGTGTCAGGTTTTTAAAGTTCTTGTCACTTCTGCATTTGCTTTTGTTTCTTATAATCAGATTTTCTCTTTTCTTCATGATAGATTCATTCTCTACTTACAAGTCTTCCATGATTTTCTTTTGCAGAAAGCTTACCTAAAATCTTATCCCTGATTCTCAACCGTTATTTATGCTAAGTCACTTCTGCATTGCTAACAATATAACCACCCAAAGATTCTTGTACCTTTTATTTTGGGTGCACAATAAATTACTATTTCTTTAAGAATATTCTTAAATATTATTGCTACTTCACACTTTGCTCAATTAACAAAGCTTGCAACTGTTTACAAATAAAACTCCAGTTGACATAAATAACAGCAAACGACTCAGGCAAAACAACTCTATGAACTTTGGCAACCAGCTCCCTCCTTGATAACATCCTTGACAGACACTCAAAGAATTCTTGGACCTGCTTACCATAAATGCATATCTCATAGGGTGTCTCTCGTACTCCTGAAATCACGTTGCTTCTGCAGCAAAATGCAAAAGCTGCTTTTCGTATAGTGTTTGGGGAAAACGCTCCTCGATGCATATTGAAAGCTTTTGTGGAGGTTTCTGATTTATTTTATTTAAAGTCAACTAAATAGGTGGGCCTGTGTATTGCACGGAGTCTAAGTTGACTGTAAGTTGCATTTTTCATGGTTGACTATGAATAGTATGGCTTCCATGCATGTATGCATGTGTGTATTGATTACGATGATATTGATATTGGTTAAAATTCATGTCCCATGTGTATGCAATCTGAGTGTTGATCAATCTTAGTTTCTCCTCCGGTACAAACCATGGTTATCAATTTCTGTATTTTTCTCCTGGGCAGTGCTCAAAGCACAGCTAAGATTGAGGAGTTGATTCAAGAAGATCACAATGTAAAGCGTAGGAGAGAGCGTTATGAGAAACAATCCTCACTTCTCTCAAAACTGACACGCCAGCTGAGTATTCATGATGACAGAGCAGCTGCTGCCTCTAATTGGTCAGGTGATAATTCAGCAGGTACGTGTGAAAACCTCTTTTTTAAGGCGTTGTTCAACAAAACCAATTCATTAAAATATTATTGCTTTATTTATTTATTTGCTGATGAAGTTCCAAATATTGGCATATTTGGTGATTGTATATTACTTTATATTATCAAGATTTCAAATTCTGTTTTCTCATATCCTTACCATCGAACAAAATTAAATAAATAACTCATGTTTTGCTGTAGAAGATAATTTTTTAGGAGAATGACCTAGAGGTCCCGAGCAAGGGAATGTGTTATAAAATGGTTCCAAGAGGTTGTAAATGGTAGCTGCTTCACTTGTAAATTATTCTTCTTGACTTATCATTAACAGCCTCTTGGGACAAATTTGTAACACATTCCCTTACTTGAGACCTCTGGGTAATTCTCCCTAATTTTTTTCCCTCTGCCAATTTTATTCTTCAACCTTAATGCCGTGTTTACCTCTAAATATGTTGGTGGTATGGATAATCTGCTACATTTTTGCAGTGTTGATCAAGGATATCCGTTTTTTTTTTTTCACCCTTCACTTTTATTTAAACTTCTAGGCTTATTTTGCAGAGAGCAGTCCTAGAAGCAGTGGTTCAGGTGATGACTGGAGAACTGCCTTCGACGCAGCTGCCAATGGCCCCATTAGTCGTAGTGGCTCTTCGAGATCCAGATCCAATGGTCACAGTCGGCCCACCCAGAACGGTGACATTAACTATGGTCCAAACTCAAGCAGCCGTCTAACACCAACTCGGTTACCACCGGCTCCACCTGGTTCTTCAGGTTACAAATACTGACA
>JANTPZ010091698.1:0-16930 GCA_025593235.1 Vachellia pachyceras
AATCTGAGTGCTTGGTCGGTTTCACAATACTATCTCCGATGCTAAATATAAATGCTCCTATTTTCCTTTTGTTCCGACGGGAAATTAGAATAACCAAGAAAGAAAAGGTAAGTTCACCTGGAAGCCTTTAAATTTGATGAGCTCCTTAACTCTGTCTACAATGAATAACTCGTCGTCATCATCTACATAGCCAATATCTCCTGTGTGAAGCCATCCCTCTGCATCTATTGTTGCCGCTGTCGCCTTCTCATTATTTAGATATCCTAAATATGAAAACGCACACGCACACCAACCAACATCAATCTATTAATTAAGAAGAATTGCCATATTTAAATTTTCAAGGAATAATTGTTTTGAAATGAAATATTGTTCTAGGGGGAAAATAAATTTGTGTTTTGGCACACAAATTTTTCAAGTGAGTTGGGTCGGAGGATTGTTCCGGACAGTAGCGGAGCCATGATCTTAAAACAGTGGGGTAACCTTTTTTATTTTCAAACAAATGATAACAAACTTATTAGTATAGATAATTTGAGTGGATTCAAATCTTAAATATCAGTGGGTGCATAATAAAAATCTAATAGTTATTTACATACAACTTAAATTTTTCAGTGCGAGCAAATGCCCACACTGACCACCAAGTGGCAGGAGTGGCTCTGCCACTGGGTATACCTCCTTGTAGTGTTTACAAAAGTATTTATAGGTTACTCAGAAACAAAATTTTTAGATAGACAACGGAATTCAAACTTACGGTATTGTTATAAACTATAATCGAATTCCTTATCTTATTGACATTGGAAAACAAATTTATGTAGCTTACCTTTCATGATTTGGTGGCCCCGGATGCAAATCTCGCCAGGCTGGTTATAGGCGAGAGAGCGACCAGTTTCAGGGTCAAGCACTTTGAGCTCCGCGTTTCTGACCACTGTCCCACACGACCCTGACTTCGTTGTGAATGCTTCTTTTGCAAATCCCAGGCACATTGACAAAACTGGCCCTGCCTCCGTCATTCCGTACCCCTTTTGTCCAAAAAAAAAGAAACTCTAAATTACAATCACCCAAAAACTCGTGCATACAAATCAGGCTTGGTAGTATAATAAGATATTAATTAAAAAAATTTTGTCTATCTGTTTTTTTTGGGGTCATAACCCACTTTCTCCGCAGGGGTAATAAGATTTTAAGGAAAGAAATTAATCATTCAAAAATCTAATAACAATTTAAAAATAAGCAATAACAAATTTTAATATACAAAACGGCTGCATTTTTAAACATGTTTTTTCTTTTTAAAATAAAAAATATCTTGATAAAGAATACCAAACATTCTCGACTTTCTTTTGCCATACATGCGTACATATATATACACACACACGTTAAAGTATACTTTTAATCATTTATATTTACATTAAGTTTCACTTTAATCCTTTAAATTTAAAAAGTTCACTTTCAGTCCCTCAAACTTAACGCCGTTAATCTTTCTTAACGGAAATTGCCGACTCATCAAACTTAACGCCGTTAATCTTTCTTAACAGAAATTGCTGACTCATCAAACTTAACGCTGTTATTTTATAATCTTTTTTATTTTACACAATTTAAAATATTAAATTTATTATATTATTAAATTAAAATGTAAGCATGTTTTGTCAACGTTTTATTGCACAATCATCAATTAAATTTGATGAATCAACAATTTCCGTTAAGAGAAATTAACGGCGTTAAGTTTGAATGACTGAAAGTACACTTTTTAAACTTAAAGGATTAAAATGAAACCTAACATAAATGTAAAAGACTAAAAGTATACTCTAGTGTGTATATAAATTTTCGTTCTAGCTTTCTTCTATTTTGTCGAAACTCCAAAGTCAAAACTTTCTTTTGCCATACATACATACATATATGCATGCACGCACCCACCCAAAAACAACAACAAAAAACCAAATCCGACTTCCTTAAAAGATTTTTTTTTTTCAAATAATCATCTGCAAGTCAACTCTACCATACCATAATAATCACTGATGGCTTCACAGTTTCTAGGATTTCTTCACTAAAAAGTCAAATACATTATATTTCCCCTTTATCTATCTTTATACTTCAGAATACTATGAATAATTTTCTACACAAGATATAAACAATAAATGTTGTTCAAGATGAAAATAAAAATTAATAGATGCTAGTATTATATATTGACGAAGTTAATATTTATTATTTTTTAAACTAAAAATATAACTTATCAATAATAAAGACTAACTTCCTTCAATTTTTTAAGAAAAAATATTAACACTTTTTAATTATGTTTATATGAACACTTTTTAATTATGTTTATCTCATACACGAAAATTAAAAATTGTATTTTCATTTATTCAATCAGAGAACACAAAATCCTATAAGTTATGTTAATTAAATTGAGTTGGTATTCCTAAGAATTAATAATGAATAAAGTTTGCATAGTATCACAAGATACATTGACTTCTCCACTTTTGGTTGGCATCACGCCACGTTAGCCTTCCCGTGGAGTATGGATGAGAGAAGCTGCACATCGTGCCATCATTCTCAACATATATTACTTTTTAAAAAAAACAATTAATTAATCGTTCAAGAAACATTCAAGTTCTAATTTAATATTATAATATAAATATGATTTGTTGATTAAGTCTTTGATTTGATTGGGATTGTAGCAAAAGGTGAAAATAGTTTACCATATCTTAAATCCCAATTACCTCCTAGTTCCTACCAAAGCCAGCATGACAGAAACAACTAAAAATTCCTAATTTTAAATGGCAAAAACGTCCCCAACTTATTATGATAAGCTAGTAAATAGATTAACACTCTTAAATAGGCAAACAAAAAAAACCACCTTCAAGTCAAAGATAAATAACTTAGCATCATTAACCGTGCTGAGTCATAGATAATAAATCTTTTAGAAAGTCAAAGATAATTGAAAATTATATATGCATATATATTCTTTTTCTTCTTCCAAAACATGACTGAAAGATAAATAATGGGAAAAATAATGACATCTATTTAAATAAATGAGATATCAATATCAATAATTTCTTAAAGATATCAAAAAATAAGACTTTGTGCAACATTGAAGCTGGTATCTGTATATTTTGTGACAACTATTAATATTCATCATTTTGAAAATGATTATTTATACATTTTAAAAGTTCAAATTTAAAGATTAAATTATAATTATAATTTAAAAAATACTCCTAGTTATCTCCAAAAAAACGTCATACCAATATTGTAAGTTTGAATTTTTATCACAATTTTTTTTAATTTTACAAACATTTTAAATATTACTTCACATGGGTTGTTAAACATATATTTTTTGTCTTTTAGCCATTACACAATATACTAATTATTTAAAAGTATTTATATTATCGTTTTTTAAATCAATTACTTTAACTTATGAACTGATATAAAATTTAATTATTGAAGTAATAAATTATTTCAAGTAATGTACTTAATTTTTTAATTTTTTAATTTTTTAAATAAAACAAGTTACTCTTATATTTAGGGTTTTTTTTAATACGTAATAATAAGTCGCCATTTTCAGTTTATGGTGGTCCATCCCTCCGCGAGCATTAAATGGCCAACTTAATCAAAACCAAAACGACGTCTACCAAAGCAAAAATTGAAACTATACGACAGCGATCTTCATGTGAAATCTTGTTCTTACCTGTCCCAAAACGGCCTGTGGCACTCTGCTCCTTAGAGCGTCCTCCAACTCCTTCCCCAGCGGCGCCGCGCCGGACAACACCAAACGAATCGAGCTCAGATCGTAGTCCGCCACCATTGGATTCTTCGCCAAAGCCAGCACCAGCGGCGGCACTACCATCGCCACCGACACCTTATGCCTCTGCGTCAGTTCCAGCAACGCGCCAATCTCAAACTTGTGCATCAGCAGCACCGCACTTCCCGCCCTCAGAGCACACAACAACACACTGTTCAGAGAGAATATGTGAAACAGAGGAAGCACGCAAAGCAACACGTCCTCTGGTTTCAGATACAGGTTCGGATTCTCGCCGTCGACTTGTTGCGCCACGCTCGTCGTTAAGCTCTTGTGAGTCAGAACCACGCCCTTCGGCAACCCTGTGGTTCCGGAAGAAAACGGCAGCGCCACCGGATCGTCGGGGTCGATCTCCACCTCCGGCAACTCGTTCTCATCGGCTTCCGACACTACCGAGAAATGCATGCACTTCTCCGGCGGATCATCGACGGTGATCACCTTAAGCTGATCCTCTCCGATGTCCGCGCCGGTCTCATGCTCTCTGAGCTTGCCGACGTACACGGATTGCGTGATGATCAGTTTCGCGTTTGCGGCGTGGAACTGCTTGAAGATCTCATCAGCAGTATAAAACGGATTCGCCGTAGTGGCCATAGCGCCGATCATTGAAGCAGCAAAGAACGACAAAGCAAACTCAGCACAATTCTGAAGCAGGATCATAATCACATCGCCTTTCTTGATCCCGAGCTTGGAGAGTCCGGCGGCGATCTTCCGCGACTGCAGGTGAGCTTCCGCGTAGGAGTAAATCTTCCCGGTGGAGCCGACGATGAGACAGGGACGATCAGCAAATTGAGCAAGATTCTCGAAGCAGTAAGTGTGAAGTGGAAGATGGTTCGAAATAGGTATATCTGGTAATTTAGACTTGAAGATATGGGTAGTTTGAGCAGATGAATCTGGAGATTTTACATCATCATTTGCAGCAGGTTTTGGAGAGAGATCAGAGAGGTCTGGGTTTTTCTGGGATTCATTCAACATGCTTTCTGTTGAAGCAGGTTTTGGAGAAAGATCAGAAAGGTCTGGGTTTTGCTGGGACTCAACAGAAATCATGGTTGAATCTCAAGCTTGAGAAATGACTGGGAAGAGGAGGGCGATGGAAGGTAGAGAAAATTGAAGTTATAGCAAAATGCAAAAGGAGAATGAATTGAAATAAATACACAATCGGGCAAGAAGTGAATAAACAAATAAATAAAATTAAATAAAAATCTGAACGAGAGTATTGGGGGGAGGGTGAGGAGGGAGTTAGGTGGAGGAAGGAGGTTTGATATAAGAGAAAGGGAGGGGTTAGATGAGAGCACAAGCATGGGTTGCCAAGTCTCACGTTCAAAACCAAGCGTTCAAATTCTCTTCTCTGCCTCTTCCTCTCTTACTTACCTACCTAACCCATCTTCTGTCCTTTTCTTCCCCACACACTCACTCCCTCACCTCATCTCACATTTAATTAAATTTAAAAATATTAAGAAATATATCACTCATTTATTAAGAAAATATGTCACATAACTATCATCTTTTTTCTTTTTAGCTTAATATAACAGGAAAATTAAGAAATCGATAGCCTACATCTTCCTTCCCTTTTTTTTTTACCATATTAGAGATGAAATCTACCATAAAGTATTTTGCGTAGTCTTCTAACATGACAACCCTTTTTTAAATATAAAATTACCTTTTTGACGTTATTTATAAATCACTCTCAATATGTTTCACATAGATAAATGAAAACCCTAAATTTCATTAAATCTATCTTTAAATTCAACAACTTTTTAATATTATCCATATTTAATATACACTATATCACATTAAAGCAAAGTCAATACATAATAAAATGAAAGGTGAAATTGTACATTTACATGAAAAGTCTAATAAAGTTATTTATAAATAGGATTAAATAAAACATCTCTCCACCCTATAAATAGGATCAGGGAGTATATATGAAAATTTTAAAATGGTGAAAAAAATATATGTAAAGTTTCCGAAATGATGCAAACGTCGTAGCCATTGGAAACTTCACGTGTATTTGTGTATTTTTGCACATATTTGTACAATTTTAAAATTTTAATGTGTACTTTTTCATCTAAGAAAATTTGTAGCATATGATGCCCTTGGCTAAATACTTTATGTGTAAATCTATACCCCACGTGTTAGAAATTTTTTTAGTATAATTAAGAGACAATAGCATGTTGAATTTTCATTTTTATATATCCTATTAAATATTGGTTCGTCCACTACATTAATTATTTGGTTCTCTCTATCTCTCTCTCTCTAAGAGTATTTTTTAAAATAATATATTTGTTATAAAAATAAAAGAATATACAAGAGTTGACATATAGATGAAGGAGATGAGAGAAAATTGGAGAAGAGAATAAGGAAGTACTTTGTACATGACTTTTATTTATAGGCCTTTAACTCTTAAAGTTAAATGCAATGTTATAAAAGATAATATGATGACAATGTGCATGTTTGGGAAACAATTTTTACCAACGGCGCACCCAAATCAAGACAAAAACATCTTAAAATCTAAAGATTATGGAGTTTGAACATTTAGAATGAGAGAATTCTAACATGAATCTAAAGACTTTTATGAATACCCACTCCTATATAATATTCATAACACTTCCCTTTAAAGTTGTAAACCTTACTAGCAAAAATTCAATGGGACAAAAAATTAGTATAAGGAAAAAGTACATAATACATATTGAAGATATATCGTTAAAAACCTTATCATGAAAATTCAATGTGAGAAAATTTTGATTAAAGAAAAAAGAGTACAATTTATCCAAAAGACAAAAAGAAAAAAGAGTAAGCCTAATTTTTTTTCCTTGAAAATAATATCATTTTCATTTCTTCATTTAATAACGACGTCACTTTTACTCTCCCGCTAACATCTCCTTTTGTCTTTTATCTTAATAGAGTATACTAATTTCTCATCAAATAGATAATTTACAATATCATCATATAATATTTTTAAAGTATATTCATAAAAATCTTCAACATCTCTTCTGGATATGCTCAATTATATTAAATTTTAGTTTCACTATCAAATTGTATACATGTATAAACCTAATTTCCCAAAAAAGATATTACATGCAATATAAACAAATCATGCAAGTTATTGTAGAACAAATATATGGAACCAAATGAATCATAGTAAAAATTCACGAATTTCAAAACATTGATGCATTTAACAACTCAATTCACAAAATAAATGCAATATATAATATATATTTTTTTTCAATATCTTCCTGAATGATGTATAAGAACTCAAATTATTTTAATCATCATGACATTTTATAAATTTAGAGATGCTTTTGGCAAAGCAAATCGTTAAAAAAATTTTATATGAATTTCACTATTCATTGAGTGATATGTATAAGCTTTAACAATATTTAATAAATATATATTTTGTTTTCATATATAGTCAGACCAATAATGTATGTGAAAAATATTACAACCACAACAAAATAATATATCTCATAATAATCATCACAATACCATTGTGAAAATTTTTGTTTTCACATTAGTGTTCACATGTCTTATGAAAACTTTATATTTCATATATTTGAATTGATAATACATAATTCTCACATGTTAAAATAGTGATGTGACTTACTGCTATCTTATCAAAAAATTGAGAATAATATGGTTGTATAAACACTAAAATAAATTAAGTAAATTCAAATTCAAAATCATATATAAACAAGGAATAAACCCATATATGAATTACATTATATAATTATATATAATTTTGCCCTGTATGAATGTAAAAGATAACAAAAATAAAAGGTAAAAATAAATAACAACAAAAAGTAAAAGATCGTAGTTATATAAATAATTATATATAATATAAAAGATAAATCAACACATATAAAAGATAAAAAAAATAAAAGGTAAAAATAAATAACAACAAAAAGTAAAAGATCATAATAGAATATACATAATATAATAATAGATAACAAAATAAGATGACAATAGGAAGGAAAACGGATAAAATAAAATAGAATATAACAAAAAAAATAATATGAAATAACAAAGAATGTAAAAATAGAAAGGTAAAATAAAGTAGGAAGCAATCAATTAGGGCTGGTAAGTGAGGCGGGATTCACTAACCCGCTTTTTTAAAAAAAATAAAAAATATATTTTATATATTTTTAATCTTTTTTGTCTCAATATTTTTTATAAAATATCATAAACAGTACCTAATACATTAAAAAATAATATAAATATTTATTTTTATATCAACTTTTTATAATGCTATATTTAAAATTATAACTAAATATTAATACTTATACTTTTGGAAAACTTGAAAAAATTCATTATCAAAAATTTATGATGAGAGTGGAAAGAGAATCATATGACTATGTAATCTTATAAAAAATTGGGCAAAAAAGGAGAAAAAATTTTATTTTTTGTTTAAAAAATAATTCTGACAAGTTAGCGGGCTACAGCTCGTTTTCAGGTGGGTTGTTGGCGGACTGGCCCCCCATCCCGCAACCTGCTGACTGGCTCGCATTACCAACTCTACAATCAATATAAAATAGCATAATATGAGATAATAACATAAATTAAAATAACAAAATTACAATAACAACATTAAATAAATAATATAATAAATAACAAAATTAAAATAACAAAAGTATAACAAAAAATAATTAAAAGAATAACATAAAATAAAATATCAAAATTTGAATGTGGAGAAAGAACTACAAAATAAATTATATGGAAGATCAACATAATATATAGCAAATGTAAATAAAATTAAAATTGCACTTGATAATGAGATTGAAGGGATAATTGTGTAGATGGAAGTTGTAGAGGGAAGTTAATTGATAGATGTTATATACTGCAATGACATACAGAGAGCAAATACCTCAAATCTTTATACATAGTTGATAACATGTTATAAAAATAAAAAAGAATAAATACCTCAAATCTTTATACATAGTTGATAACATGTTATAAAAATAAAAAAGAATATACAATATGTTGAGATAGAGATATACAGATGTTGAGATGAACTTGGAGGAGAGAATAAGCCTCATTGTATTTCAATGTTATAAGCCTTTAACTCTTAAAGGCTAATGATATGATTGCAATGCCATAAGGGATTAGTATAATGACAATACAATATTAGAAACTCATCTCAAGTAATTTATTTGAAAGATATAAAGTTTGGGCATTTAGAGGGAGAAAATTCTAAAAGAATCGAAAGAGTTTTATGAACACCCACTCATATATAATAATCACAACAATATTATATTTCCTTATATATTAACTAATTTTCCCCGTACGTAATTTGCTTATCTGCATTCTAACCAAAAAAAAAAAGCACAAGTGGAGTAGGTTTTGCCAAATTTTGTACATTGGATGCAGTTTATGAATCGAGCTGATCGACCTACGTTGTTTGATTTATGAATAATTTAACTTATTACAAAGTTTATATTATATATTTATCTATATATTGAATACTCAAAGGATTAACATATAATTATTATTTTGAAGAACCATAAAAATAATATTTAATCATTCACTTTTTTAAAAAATTTTGATTTGTATATTTTTAAAATAAAAATTACTACTCATTTTGTTAAATTGTAAATGCTAAAAATTTAAAAGAAATAAAAAGATCAAATTATAACTTTGAGAACAGTACTCAGTAACTTCGAAAATACCAGAGATTCTTGTGGCTATTAATTCATTAACTTTTTTTTAACTAAGATTCCCTAATTTGGTGGTTAATTATAAAATTAAAATATAAACTGTAATTGAAAATGAAATATAATGTTTTAAAAATGACAATATAATAAAATATCCCAAAAGATTACAATCAAAACAAAGAAATTTAGTTTTTGTATTTCCAATTTACATACTGTTAGAGTTTGGATGATCATCATCATTCAGATTTCAGAAACAAATTTAAAAAAATTAAAAAAAGATAAAATAAAGCTTGAGCTTGTTTGTCTGTGTGTTTGGGGTTGAGGAGTTTATTAAACAACATGATAAAATACGGGATTTTTTAATTCATAAATCTATATATGTAATATTTATTGTACTATTATTAATTAATTATTAATAATTGTCCCCCTCTCCAGCTTGTGATTATCTAATTTCGTGTCTTTTCATTTAATTCTATTATGTTACCAAGGTTCAAGGGATCCCTTGAAAGAGCGTGGTCTTGAAGGCATGGTTAAGCTGACTTTGGAGACTTGTAGCGTCAGGCTGAACTTCTTGGATGATTAAGCATTGACAAGTTATTCGAAAACGACGGCTATACTCTTCTCAAGGTTTCCAAACTCAGAATGACACAGCCAGGTCAACCCGAAATCCGATAACCGATCTACGTAACTTGTTCAAGTACATATATGGATGACTCAAGAGTCATTGCAACAGAGGCAACCCAAACGCAACCCGGTTAATTTCATGCACTCATCACCAAAACATGATTTTCCAACATGCTTGGCATGTATATACAACAGATATCACATATTTAACATTATAGAGGTTTAGCATACATTCTTTCATAATTTAACATAAAACAATATTCATAACAAATGCAAATTTTCCACAACAATTAGAAGCCAAACAACCCACCTCAAGCATCCACCTCTTGCTCTTGCCTTTGGAACTTTGGCCAAGGGTTGATTATCGGGGAAAAAAATGAGATTTCAAAGAAATTACAGTAGTAAATAACTCTGACTAACATATTAACATGTATGATTATTAATATGTAATATTAAAATGCCATGAATAACATTAACAATACATTACTACCCCGCATTAACATTTATTGCACAAGACAAAGACAAAGGCACATTCAAGTTCTGCATAGCTTTTACCAAACACATTCACAATTCACATAGTTTCAATCATGTGATCACGACTAAAGTTTTACATGTTATAGGGCTTCAACCACACATTCAACATGGCAAAATAATATAAACAACAATCAATAACAATGTAAATGTAAGATTTAGAGACTTTGTTACCGTAAATACTTGTCTTTCCAATTGAATTTTGATGGCTTCCCCTTGCACTTAACAAACTTTCCTTGCACTTCACAACTCTTACACATACCATAATACATTCGGTATCAATAACATGTCATCACCAATGCATTATAACACCATTCAAAGCATAACACTCATTGTTGAACACTTAGGATCTTTTAACCATAACTTTGCCAATTTTGATCCTAATGCTTCCAGACCTATTTTCTCACTTCTACCCTATGCGATTTTTTTATTCTAAATCAATTGGAAGCATCAAAATCAATAAATCTCATTCATTCCTTGAGAATCACGGCTAGCCGAGAGACATGCAGAAAATGGTAACAGTGTGATTTTTCAACTTCTATCTCTATACACATGCATAATCACACTTTTTTAACAAATCATTATTCAACACAAAAACATTCCTCCACACATATATGCAAATTCAGCCAGCTGCACAAACACAAGGGTTTTCTACCCACAATTCCAATACAATTCAAATCAACATAAATCAACCATCAACATGCTTCAAACAATATATAGAGTTGTATTTTGACACTTTCCACTTGAAATTCT
The DNA here is from genome assembly GCA_025593235.1 of Vachellia pachyceras. NCBI lineage: Eukaryota > Viridiplantae > Streptophyta > Magnoliopsida > Fabales > Fabaceae > Vachellia > Vachellia pachyceras. The sequence continues at coordinate 11,338 of JANTPZ010091698.1, forward strand.
TCCTTCTCTAACCCTCTTTCGAGACTTCTCTTGAACTCTTCAATCACAACATTACAAAGAAAACTAAATCGTTTAAAAGAAAGATTAATTCTCATAATCAAGTTCTATAGAAGATTTTAAGCTATAAACATCAACTTACCTTTGATTTCGGCTTGATTTCATTCTCTTCTTCCTCTTGAAGACCGACGGCTCCCTCTCTCTTTATTCTCCTCTCTTTGGCAAAATATGCATATGTGCTTAATTAATTGTGGGTCCCTCTTGTACTAACTTTATACTAATATATTCTACAGCATTGCTATAATATCTTTTTTACTTTTAATCTTTCAATTAGATGATCACATGTGGCAAAATATCATATCCCACAATTTACTATATGAAGATAAAGATACTTTAACTTACCATAAAACTAATTTATTCGGGTACTTCCTTCCAAAAATGTTTTTTGAGAACTCTCTAGTCACCTAGCTGGTGCAGAGTCATTAAAATGTTTTCACAATTCATCTGATCATAGCATGATTTTTCTTATCTTCAATTACCTTCTAGAATGCCTTTAATTAATTTTCTTTCAAAAAACCCTAATTCAGGGGTTTCCCTAGCCTTTCCTTTCCAATTCAAAAAGCCATTTTGGCCTTAACCTGAAAACAATTTTATAAATATTATAATTCCTGAGCTATTTTCCTCCATTTTAAAACTAAATATCCAAGGCTTCTAAATATTTTAAATAATTATTTTTAACTGAAAATATCTTTGTCAACCAAATATTATATAATTATTACAACTCCATTCTAAGGTCATTTCTATCTTCCTAACCTCCATTCTGCCTCAAAAACTGCTCAGGGAATTATTTCCTTCTTTTCCCAATTTTCAAGGTCATTTTCTAATATTGTGGTAAAATCACCGAAATGCCCTTGAACTTCTTCAAAATTATAAAAATTGCATTACTTTTGAAAATGACAATTCTACCCTTACATCATGTCATTTGCCTTTAGGGTGTATAAATGATTAAACAGTGATATGCTCTCTCCAGCAGGTGACATATGGGATCTAGAGTTTGTTTTGGAATCATTTAGGTAAATAAAACTACTTTTTTTCAATTAACTTCCTTCACAAGAGTTTTTCTAAATAATTTTCTCTTTCTAATAGTAGCAATATGAAACTGGGTAGACTAGGATTAGGTTTTGGAATAAAGATTGAATTTTAGCCATAACTACTTAATGAAATGTAGATGGGGATTAACTATTAATTTTTCCTTATGTGGATTTATTATTTGACTGTTGTTGAAGTTTAAAATAAATATTTCATTTAAGTAGGTTATAATTTCTTCTATATAGAGTGTTTCCACCTATTAAACTTGAGTTGAAGAATTTATTAGTGTTATTGAAGATATTATGGAAGTTTTAATTAGCTTTAAATATTGAATAAATTGAGGATATATAATTTAACAAATTCTATGTTTGAAACGTTAAACCGGAGATTTTGGTGCAATTAAAGTTATTACATGCTTTAACTGAATTGTTGGGTTGAGGGTAATAATTGGATTTAAGTTAAATCAAATAGTTGATAGTCTATACTCCATTGAAGTGTATGGATTTTGAATAATTATTTCAAGACTTTAAATGGATATAACCAAGTTAATTATTTAATTTATATGTATTAAATTTGCATTTATATCATTGTGTAGATTGATTTGAGTGTGATTGGTACTTTAGTGGCTTGAGCTTATAAGTATCTTAGAGTTGAGGTAACCACAATTAATTCATTTTATATGCTTGTATGGATTGTAAGGTATTTTTCATACCTTAGTTATTTATTATAGATATTATATCTATATTTATGTATCCAATTTTAGTGAAGTGGGAAGTATTTTTTTTTTTTAAAGAATATGGTTTTCTTGAAAATGTGTATGGTGAACTATTGCAGAACTCATCCTTATTAGGACAAATTGTGATTTAATATATCTGTAGGAAATTAAAATATTAGGTGGTATAGAAGTAGTTGGGTTGGTTCGTGATGATTGGGCTTGTTATATCATGGCTTGCCCACACTACTGATCATAGTGGTTGGTTTTAATGTGACTTAGACCTAGGTGGGGAGTCGGCCTAGACCCAGGTGAGAGGCTAGACGCCCTTCGATTCTAGAACTAGGAGGGAGAAGGAAGAGGATCAGTTGGATTAATATTGCTGTTGGATCTTGGTCAGTTGCTCAATGTATTAAGTCAAATCCATGTCATGGAGCGATATAGAGGAGTGGGATAAAGGGATCACTTGTGTATTATGATTGTATTGAATGGAAAATCTTAATTTTGTTTGAGTATTACATATTAGCACTGTTTTACTGGCTTATAGTCCCGCATTGTATATTATATGAATTGCTTGTTGGTTACTGGGATTTTATGTTTCACCCTATCAATGTTTATTATTTTTAGGAGAGGAACTTAGTGGTTCAAGGTGTGGAGCGAAGGATCCAACGATTTGATAGTAGGTGTCATTATAGGCTTAGTAGTTAGATTATTTTTTTTTGAAGAAATGCATATTGCCATACTTATAGGACTTGCATGCTTTAATTTTTATCTTCATAATAATTCTGTTGTAAAATTAGACCCATCATTAACAAATTGTCTTCAGATATGTCAAAGACATTAGGTATTTATTTGAGGAATATATGTGAACCTATATGTTTAATGGGAGGTTTGATAATTGTTTTTTTGTGACTTTTGGGGGTGAGTTTTGTGTCCTAGGTCAGATTGATATTGTGAATGGTTTGTGGGTGGGTGTTTTATCCACAGCTTTTGTGCCCTAGACCTCAAGGATTCAATAATCAATTGTGTATTCATTTTGAGGTTTAATTTATTTAGGAGATTACTTACCTAATGGTTGTGACGCGTCTGTCCTCATCTCCTCCACCACTGGCGCCACCCTCAATATCTTCCTCCACGACTGCCTCCCCAATGGCTATGATTGAGCATGATGCTGACATCACCCTCTCCCATCCTTCAATTATTTTTTAAAAAAGTCATCCAGCAATCAAATCACTGGGTTACAGGGTTTGAACCGAGTTTTACCGGATTGACTTCCATCCTGTTCAGGCATCAAACTAGCTCCAGTCCAATTTTTTGAACCTTGATCATGCCATTATGAATGGAGTGAAGTTGAGAGTTGGAAAAAGTGAGCAAAATAGATTTAGGGTTGTGTGTCAAAAGGGGTGCCCCTTTGTAGTTTACGTGACCAAAGTTTGAGATAATCCAAGCATAGTTCTAAAGACTGTGATTTTGGATCACTGTTGTAGTAGGGTTTATAAGAAACCTAAGGCTTCAGTAAAGTGGATAGCTGAACATTTTAAGAAGGGGGTCTAAGAGAGGCCACAGTACAAAATTTCGAATATAAAGAAGGGTGTGGAGGATGAGCTCAAGCTTCATGTTAGCTTATGGGCTTTCAAAAGAGCTAAGAAGATGATTATGAAGCAGATGGAAGGAAGCTGATAGCATACTTTAATGAGCTGAGGAATTCCAATCCTTAGTCAGATGTTTCTTTAAAGCTAAGCAAGGATGTGTTGGAATGTGGAAAAGAGTTTAGTCGACTACAATATATATGATTCAATTTTGTGGAGGTAAGAAATTTAGTTTTTTTTTTTTTGCATTGTTTTGATGTGCTTCAATTATGTTTTTATTGATGTCATGTTTCGTATTTTGGTAAAGGCTGGATGGAAGACATGCTGTAGACCTATAATAGGAATTGATGGGACATTCCTAAAGGATCATACGAAAGGAAAAATGCTAACAACCACAACTGGGTTAGACAAGAATGATTCATTGTATCCCATAGCATTTGGGATTTTCATAGAAGGAAACTACTGTGAATTGGAAGCAGTTAATTGAATGGCTAAAAACTTCATTGTAATTGGAAGATAGAGAGTATGCCACAATAATGTCAGACAAGTAAAAGGTCTGCAATTGTTATTAAGTCTTTATTCTCTATCACCAAATATGGATTGTAGGTTTTAATGCTCAATAATTTTTGGAAATGCAGGGATTGCTTGATGTTGTATCAGATATCTTTCCAAGAGTAGAACACAGATTACATGCAAGACACATATATGTTAATTGGAGCAAGAGATGGAGGGAAGGTGATACGGGATTCACCGGATAAACCTGTAAACAAATGATTTGATCAGCTAAATCTCTGGAGGAACTTGTCACTCAAAGTTCCTCCAACTCTCCAACTAAATCAGCTAAATCTGTTCTCTTCTCCAGACTCTCCAACTCTCTCCAATGGATTTCTTTGGTTAAAAGGATGGGTGTCCTTTAATGGAAGATTTCAAGATATCTAGACCTTTAGGTCTTTAACCCTCATCGATGATGTGGCAAGACTGTGTCAACGTGGCTCCCTTACAAGGGAAAAAATCAACACATGGACAACACGTGGCTCCCTTACATAAGAGAAGGTTAAATAGTAATATTAACGGATTTTTGGTTCAAAAACAGTCAAATGTTCTGAAAAATATTTGATGGTTATAAACAAGAACCGTAAAATATAGAGCCTAAAAACTTGAAATATTTAGCCTTATTTTACGCTTGTATACAATAACCATGAAATATTTAGCCTTGTATACTTCATGGTTATTACTAACAATCATGAAGTATTGTTACATTGATATACCAATTTTGATCTGGTCATTTTGCTATAAGAATATTTATGGTTGTTAGTTAAGAATTGTAAAATATATATGCCTATATACTTCACAGTTATTAGTAACAACCATGAAATATACTAACATCCGTTGTTAGTATACCAGCAAGAATGCTTTACGGTTGTTACTAACAACCGTGAAGAAAAGGCAAGCAGATTTTTTTGTATAGGGGGTTGATGAGCAACCCCCTGCATTACAATACATAAACAAGTATACCAATTCCAACACCAATTTAACCAGATTATATACCAAAGTAAATAAATAAGAAACCAACAATAATTCTAACAATTCCTATCAGAATGTATTCTAATTTCAATTCTATATGAATCAAAAGGCCAAGAAAAATAAAACCAAAATCGGACAAGTACCCATCAAATAAAGTCAAGAAAAAAAGTACTGTACAAAAACTAAAACAAAAAAGTTATCTAAATTCTCGCTGCAGTGACTCATTGATGCTGCATAGTCATAACCAACTCTTCTATGACTTCTTCCACTTGAGCGGGTGAATATTGCTCACAAAAAGTGTCATCAAAGTGCTGCATGCGAAAAGAAACTAAATCAGTGTGTGTGTGTACACACACACACACACACAGAGGTAACCTAAATTTAATTTTAAACTTTTTAAATTAAATTGAAATTTTTTAACTTGAAGACATGCATACACCCCCCCCCTGGGTATGGATTGTGTTGGGATTGTGGGTGGGTATGTCCTTGATGTACTTAATGACACATTACCATCAAGTTGTAGTGGACACTTTAAAGAAAATATTTGCTTGAGTTGATAATATAATGGCAAATATAATAATATATTTACTCTCTTGCCTGTGTAAACGGATTCAAAGGGACCGCCCTTGTCGGGGGGCAGTTGAGCCTTCATTTAAGGTGTAATACCAAACAATTTTGGCAA
>JANTPZ010091699.1:0-18271 GCA_025593235.1 Vachellia pachyceras
AAAGAAAAAAAGTAGGAAAGATTAAAAAGTAGAAAAAAGAGAAAAAAGTATGAAAAAGAAAATCTAGGTTTTGTAACCAAAATAGCTTTTGGAAAAAAATTTTACTTGGACAAAACCTAAGTTTCTAAATGGGTTTCCAAACAAGCCCTAAGGGTACCTATTTTAGCCCGTTTAAACCTAGTTTGTATTTAGGAAGATCGTTGGAAGAAAAGAGTTGTAGATTCTGATATGCTGGGCTTGTTTGGCAAAACGGTGCTTATACCCATAAGCACGTTCAACAGTGTTTTTCCGCAAAACGAGACAATCTCCTCCACATATTTGCCTCGACTTGTGTGAATAAGCCCTTAAGTACTTCTCCACCACTTTACCAAATGGACCCGCTTTTACGGATTTTAAAATGGTTTTACGGATTTTAATATGATTTTTAGGGATTTCGAGATAGTTTTTATGAATTTAAAGATAATTTTTATTTTGACTTGCGTGTCTTTTGGGAAAATGGGATTCCCAAACATGTACCTAGTCTGTATGTAAAATAAGTCAAGGCTTATTTAAAAGTCTTGATATATAAACATGTTAGATTTATTATTTTTTAAGCCTAGCTTATAAGAGTGTAAATGGGAATGCTTCACATTTTAAAAAAATAAATTTTATTTATATTATATATATGAATTTTTGTTATATATAATATTTATTTGAAAAAATGCTAATAAATCCAACTGAAATGTATAGATGATACTTCAGGTTTACACTTTTATCAAATCTTTAATAGATCCTATTAAATATTTAAAATCACTAGATTTAAAATTGATGAATAAAATTAAAATGAGGGTAAATTTAAATGATAAAATATTATATTAATATAAAAATGAAAGCACGCATTTAAGTATCAAGGGTCTTGTAGCCTATAGCCTAGTGATATGGAAATGAGAGTGGGGTCATGGGTTAGTAGCTATTAGATTATGCTCTAAAAATGTTGAGAAAAATGATAAATATAAATATTTTAAAGTAATCTATTTAATTTTTTAAATATTTTTAAATTAGTCAATTGAATATTGTATTATATATTAGTGTAATAGCTGTTAGATTTTGATTTAACAATGTTGAGCAAGGAGTTATAAATTTAATTTTAGCTTCCCCAAAAAACTATAGTTGGCTACCTTAATTTTAATTGTCTCTTGGACAATTCATTACTATTTAAACAAGAGATCTGGTTGATATCTGACCGAAATGATTGGTCCATTATAATATGGTGAATCAATATTTAAATATTTGATAAAAGATGCACTAACATTTAATAACCGACATTACTTCGAACATGATTGGTCCCAATATAACAAACAGTAAGGAAAATGATTCTCAATTGTGGTCTCATGTATCTTTCTTATAGAGTTAATTTTTTAGGTATTGTTGTATTGTCGAACATTAAATGTAAGTATATTTTTTAACATATATTCGAACTTTTGTTTACTATGTTACGAGGGACTCATACTTTCTGCTGTACCCAACTTTCGTTCATTCAATTTTTTTCCTTTGATGAGCACATGTATCCTCTATTACATGTAATTGTATTCAATTCACTGTTGAATAATAAATGTTGATACTTCTTTTACCATGTTCCTTTATAGGTCATGAATATTAAGTGTACTATATGGGCCATTCTTAGCCTTGACCCACAATTTTAGGTTTGGGCATATATAATGGAGCATAAAAGCGTACGAGACCGGCCCAATAGGCACTGTGGATTACAATCTACATTAAATATGCTTGAGTGTACCAAAAAAAAAAATGCTTGAGCACGTGAGTTAATTTAGTTTTACAAGGGGTCGGATTTAATGGCTGACAATGCTAGAATTGTTTCTGATAAAATGATATATGTGTTTAGAAAAAATTAAATTTTACAACATGCATAAACATGATTTAGTCCTTGAGCAAACAAAAAAGGAGAAGAAGAATAGAGAGAGAACAACCAGCAGTGTAAAAGCACTTCTATCTTATCATTCTCTCTTGTAAGTTGTAATGAGCCCATTAGAAAACAGAGTAGAGAAATGCTTTACGCAAGTTAAAGTAAATATGTAGAGAAAATTATCTTGTTTTACGAAAAAACACCGTTGAATGTACGTTTGACTTTTAAAAATGTTGTTCCAAACAGGTCCAATAGAGGTTGCATAACTAATGGGCTGTCCTATTGTTCTATGTAAATAAAAAAAATCTTTTTGATTTTTTTATTACAAATTCAAAATTGATTAAAGTGGATTGATCTAGTGCCGGTAAAACGGGCCCAACCCGCCAGCCCGCCACCCTCAACCCGCGGGTTGGTGGGCCAGCCCGCCTAACCCGTTATTATTTTTTTTGAAAAAAATATATATTTTATGTATTTTTTTTACATTTTTTTCATCCTAATATTTTTTTACAAAGGGAAAAGTAATATTAAACTCTATTTTTAGGAAATTATTGAACACTTATTCATAGAATTTGAAAGAGAATATCATAAATATGCAATCTTATAGAAAAAATTGGGTAAAAAAGGAAAAACAATTTATTTTTCATTTTTTAAAAAAAATAAAAAGGTTGGTGGGCCAGCGGGCCATGCCGCCAGCTCGCCAACCCGCCATGGCGGGCTGCGGGTTGGGAAATCCCAACCCGCCACTTGGCGGGCTGACCCGCCCAGCCCGCCAACCCGTGCGGGCCAGCTCACAACCCGCGGGCTGGCCCGCTTTACCGATGCTATATTGATCTGATGTCGATCCAAGGGTTTTATTGATAGACGATATATAAGTACTTTTATAAATATTATCTGAACATGGAGGCATGATGTGATCTTAATGAAAAGTGTCCAACTCACTTTTTGTAGGGAAAAAACTGAGAAAATTAATGAGAGAAGGTACATTACATTATTTGTTGTATCGTAGAAGTAGATTTACAGGTTATAAATACAAAGGAAAGTTGTTTGTCTTTTCTGGACAAAAAGGGAAGTTGGTTGTTGTGACGTCATGATTTCTGCAGCGTCACGCTTACTTGAAATGAAACGGATGGGATACCATGTGGTCTTTTACAGTTTCACCCTTCATCATTAGAACTTCACAATTTGCCATAACATGTCCATGATACTATGTGTTTGAGGACTCTATTAGAAGAAATGAGTTTACGTATTACTAGATAGTTTTACAGATTTTAAAATGGTTTTTATGAATTTCGAGATGGTTTTTACGGATTTTGAAATGATGTTATCTCAGTTTATGTGTACAGTTGGGGAAACGAAGTTCCCAAACAAGCACATTTTTTTAATATTCTTTGGATGGCTGAATCCAATCAATTGTGGTTAATCCGACAATAAAAAATATTTTTTCCATAATTTTTTTGAAGAATAATTCCCCCTTTTAATTAAGAAAATCCAGATAAATAAGAGATGGGTGGAATTGAAAAATAATATTGACTGCCTAGCTAAACTTGTGCAGTGGAAAATAGGAAATGTTGGGTTATCTGAGTAAATATAAGAATTTGTTGAAAAATAATTTTATCATTCCGCTCGTATGAGAAAAAATTGTTCAAAATTTCCTGGTTACCAAATTTATTATCCAAAAATGCCTAAAAGATTTTACAATAATTTTCTCTTGATATCATCAATGCACAATCATTTTGATCTTTCCAAATGGGGAAATTTTATTTGGGAAAATACCACCACCTGATAAATCCAAATAATTTTTAAATATCACCTAATAATATTTAACATTAGATAATTATATAAAACCAATTTTTTTTATAGATATGCATATAATGTAGTTTAGATTCTTTAAATTTAAATCTTCTTAAAACAATATTGGATCCAATATCCAGGATATATATAGACACTGGATATTCTTAAAACAATCATTGATTCTTTTTTCATGTGAGGGTCTCGAAACTTTCTAACTGCCTCAAAAAGAATTACTATTTCTGACTCATATCAACCAGTCAATTTATCAGCATCCAGTATATATATGTGTGTGTATATATTCTCTTTTGGACGAATATATATATCTATATTCTACCCTTGGACATTTGGTTGAAAGGTCATTAACTGTATGTCTGTATCCATGGAGCTAGTTTCTTCTCTGGTGTTTTACATCTCTCTGTTCCTCTCCTTCGTCAATAACACCTTCCTCCGTCAAGTGGTGTTCAATGACGGCTTGAAAGGCTACAGTGAGCTGAAGCTCCCCGCCGGAGTCACAGGCCCTGAGAGCTTAGCCTTCGACTGCGACGGCGATGGTCCATATTCCGGCGTGTCAGACGGTAGGATTCTCAGATGGAATCACACCCAGAAACAATGGCTTGAGTTTGCTGTCACCTCGGCGAACAGGCAACCCCTGATCTCATCAACCCTTTTTGATGGAACCGGTTTCAGTGCTTTTCTTCCCTCTTAGCGTCCCGTGCCTCTCTCTTTTGAAGTGCTGCTATGCGTCTCCTGTGCTTGCTGGAAGTCTGCCTTTTGCTTCATTTTAATTATTAATAATATATTTAAAATATATTTAATTAATATATTTTGCTTGCACAGTGACAAAGCATTAATTATTAATATATTAAAATATTAAATATATAAATATATTATATAAATATATTTTAAATATATTAATTATTATAATTATATTAATTATTAATAAAATATATAATAAAAAATAAATATGTGTGTAAAATGAAGCAAAAGGCAGACTTCCAGCAAGCACAGGAGACGCATAGCAGCACTTCAGAAGAGAGAGGCACGGGACGCTAAGAGGGAAGAAAAGCACTGAAACCGGTTCCCTTTTTGATTTTGATCTAACTGTTAATATCATGGCAAAAAAAAAAAAAAACTGTTAATATACTCTGCACACACATATTCATTGGTGCCTGTGTTGCCACGTCATTCCACAAACACAAAAGCAGATAAGAGTCATCATAACTTGTATGCGGGAGGTTTTAAAATAAATCATTAGAGTAGGAGATTGTTTGGAAACTATTCCCGGGGTTTTACAAAAAATTTCAAAATTTAGATTTTGTTTAAGCACATACAATTTTTAAAAAAATTATTTTGATTACAAAACCTCGATTTGAAACTTAGATTTTGAAACATATGTTTTCTTTTTCATATTTTTTTCTATTTTTCTATTTTTTCCTCTTTCCTACTTTTTTTTATTCCTTCTCTTTTATCTTTTATACTTTTTTCATTCTTTCCCTTTTCTCTTTCCTAATTTTTTTTCTTTCTCTTTCTTCTTTCTTACTTTTTCTTTCTTCTCTTTCATCTTTAATACTTTTCATTCTTTCTTTTTCCTCTTTCCTATCTACTTTTTACCTTGAAATCCGTAAAAGCTAATAACTTTTCAAATATAAATTACTTTTTAAAACATAGGTTTTGTCTCAAAATCTATAAAAGTTATTTTTCAAAATCTATTCTAAAAAATCCAGATTTTACCTTGAAATATGTAAAAACTATTTTCAAAATAGTTTCCAAACAAACCATAGATATCACTACAACAACAATATCTGAATTACTTTCACATGATTTTAGAAAGGCTGAGTTTTTGTGTTGAAATCTTAGATGTTTGATTTTATACTCTTTATTTTAATTTCTAGGACTCCTTATTTGTATTTATTTTTTAAATATATAGTAAACATGTGTGTGTGTGTGTGAATTTAAAATCCATTAAATTTTCTACTAAAAAAGTCCACAAATTTTTTGATTTTTTTAATATATATGATTACACACCTATATTATAAAATTAATAAATTCAACAAGTTATTTACTCCCCCAATTCTAAATGTAACAATATAATCTACTTTATTTTTAAATTTATATTTTTTCTATTATCTTTGTTGATTAGGCATATTAATGTTGTTTTCCGGAAATATTTTCCTATATAAATATTTAAAAGGTATACTTTAAAGAAATTAACACGTGTTTTTTTATACAAATAACCAACTAATTAATTTTGACAAATTAATTATCTAGCTCGTTCTATAGAAATTGAAAGAGTACTGTTTATAACCTCTTAATTTTAATAGTGCACATGACCGTATCAGCTACGTATGGAAATATGTGTTCATGAGTTGAGATTTTAAACTGTTTTTTCCCTTTTAAAATTTCTTGCGCCGCATCGCTTTTAATTGTAATCTTCTACACTTTGTTGTTATAAACAGAGTTTCTGATATATAGTTGTGCAAAAAAAAAAAAGTTATATATCTGAAATCTGGTAGCTCTTTCCTATATATATATTCTATCCAATATTAAATATAACACCTCATTTTGGATGGAGCGAGTATAATATTGTGCTTAACGTGTTCACTCCAAAATTTATGTTTGGTTACAGAGATAGGAAATTATGTGATTGGTCAACAGATCCAAGCAAGGAACCTACATGTGGGAGGCCATTGGGGATCAAATTTGACACCAAAACATGTAATCTGTACATAGCAGATGCATACTTTGGCCTCTTAATGGTGGGACCTAGTGGTGGTGTGGCTCAACAACTAGCCATTTCTGCTAATAACGACTCTTCTCCCTTCAAATTCCTAAATGCCTTAGACATTGATGAGCAAACTGGTGTGGTTTATTTCTCAGATAGCAGCACTGTTTACCAAAGGAGGTATTCTTCTTATTCTTATTCTTATTCATGTATTGGAACTTCACACAACCACATATATAAAGTAGGCAAAATTAATTTTTTTAATCACTGTAGTTTTGACTCACTTTTTACTTAATCTTTAAACTTTGACAAAGTACAACTTAGTCATTATAATCTTTACTTACAGTTACAACTTAGTTCTTAAATTTGAACTTGATGCAACTTGGTGTATATAATTTTAACTATTTAAAATATTGGTCCTTACATTTTAGAAAATAAAATTTTATAATTTATGAAATTTAGGTAATATAGTTTTAAATGATTAGTTTTATAAGAATTGAGTAGCAATAAATGAAAGTTTAAAAACCGAGTTTTAATTGAGTTTCAAAACTATAAAAACTTGGTTGCATTGAATCAAAATTTAAGTAATGAGTTAAAACTGAATCAAAACTATATATGAAATAAAAAATTAATTTTCCCATACCTACACATATCAAATTTATAATCTTTATTATTAGGTGAAATGGATGGAAAGCCAATAATTCTGTGTGTTTGTGAAAGGGAATGGCCAAGGATAGTGATGACAGGAGACAGAACTGGAAGGTTGCTTAAATATGAGCCAAGAAGAAAGAAAGTGGAGGTGCTGGTGCAAGGCTTGGCATTTCCAAATGGGTTGGCTCTAAGTCAAGATGGCTCATTTCTTCTGCTAGCAGAATCTAGTTCAGGCAAGATTTACAAGGTGTGGCTTAAAGGGATCAAGTCAAATACTATAGAGCCTTTTGTACAACTCAAGAGAGGCCCAGATAACATCAAGAGGAACAAAAAGGGAGATCATTTCTGGGTTGGATTATACAGTGGTAGAACAACATGTAAGAATAATGTAGATTATCACTATGCAAGCTTGAAGAATAATAAATGGTGGAAACTACTTGAAGAAGAAGACCCTGTGGGAGTGAAGTTTGATGGCAAAGGGAAGACTCTCGAGGTTTTGGATGGAAGAGGAGGTCAAGAGCTCGAATCTGTGAGTGAAGTGGTACAACATGATGGTAGATTGTGGGTCGGGTCAGTTGTTAAAGATTATGTTGCTGTAGTCAAGTTTTAGCTTTAAATACATATTGCAAACCAGCCCTCCCAAAATTTTAGGTCCCAAAATCTTATCATCTATATACATATAATGTTAGTTCTTTACACTCCCTGTGGTTCCCATATAGGATGCTTTTTATAAGGTGTTTTTGGTCCTTTTTATAAGGAACAGCCAAAATACAACTAACCCACCTCAATTTTACCTCCCAGGCATATAACTCCTCTTATTATTAAATGTTTAAAAACCAGGGCACTTAATGTTGGAAATTTATTACCATTAATTTGAATTATTGCTTATAAATGGCCATCCATATATACAGCATGAATTAGTGCCGCTAGCTTTTCGGGTTTATGAGCTCTTCTCTCACTCTCCAGAGTTATTATACACACACACACACACACACTATTTTTTGTCATTGCTTAATTTCCACATGAATGGGTTATTTTAATTCTCTAACAGCATTCTATTATATCCTTGTGGTGGAATAATTTTTAAGAATAGTGCTTTTGGACGCAATTAGAATGGAATCGAATGTAGCATTTTATTTCGTAGGTGTTCAAACATCAACCGTGTCTGCTGAACCTTCGTTTTACTTGATTTGAATTACAATAATGTTCAAAAAATAAACTAGTCAAACTTCTGACTTTCCAAAAATAAGCTAAATATATATATTGAAATTGAAAAGCAACCATGCTTTACTTTATTCAGTATTAGTGCAGCCAACTCTGTATAGATAAGCACATTGCAACCATGATGACGCTATCTCAAGTTGGTAAATCACTAAGAAAACTAATGCCAAGTCAACCAATCGAATGCCGTTGTGAGTAAGCAAATGTTAAAATATTATAATGATTCAAGAATGTCAACGATAATAAAAGAACTCAATATCTAAATCAGATAAAAAGAAAGAATAGGCTAATTGTTTAGTGCATATTTGGAGTAGCGGTGAGAACCATTCTTCCAACAGAATTTATGATCTACGGAATAAATATATGAAAGGAATTTGTCTTGACTCGCATGAGCATGCTTTTCAAAAGCTAATTCAAATTGGCTTTATGTTTATATGCCTATTTGGATTAAGAGTAGAAGCTACTTTTCCAATATAATTTACAGTTTACGAGATAAATATGCGAGAAGAATTTTATCTCGGATTGCATGAATATGCTTTCTAATGCTATCTCAAATAGGAGCTATGACTTTTAGCCTGTTTGGGAAGACGTTAAAAAATCATGTTCACGTAAGTTGAGATAAAACTTATTTTACATGTTTATATTGTAAATTATAAATCACGTAGAACAATTAGTTTCTATAGTTAGCTAGTCCAAACAGGCAAAATGTGTTGTTTCACTTTTTTACTTTATATGCTTTCTTCCACTAGTATTTGGCTTCCATAATTTACACTGGTCCCAAAATATTATATATTGTTTTACTTTGTTTAGGCGTAACTCGTGTCCCAAATATGATTACATTTTGTTGACACATGTACTTATAAAGGCATTTCTAGGGAAGGAATTTTTAATTCTTTGTAAGTAGTGTTGTTGTTGTATATACTCATATTTGATATATTTGATAAGGATGATGAGGCAGAATAAAAATTAATATGGTGTTAAAATTTAATATGCTAATAAGAATAATATTAAAAATAACTTAAGTTTTATAAGATCTTCAATACTGCTTATAACTGTTTTTATTGTTACGGGTGAATTAATTAGAAACTTATATGACTAATAATTAGCAAATGATTCAATCTATCACTAATAAATTTTTCACAGCGAGCAGTTAATTCCTTCAACAAAACTGGTGCTTCAATCCTTTATTTATAGCACAATATTTGAATGAATAATATACATAATGGCAAAGAAAAAAGGAATATAACGTGTATATATATGCTTCATATCTGCATGATCTCTCCATCACTATTACCCATGAAGCCATCTTCTTCTTCCCAACTTCTCCTTTTCTCTCTGTTACTCTCATTAGCAGCAACCTTCTATTAAATAATCAACAACACTCTCTGGAATGTTCCGGAATATTATGGAAGGATCTACAATATTCTAGAAGGTTCTAGAATATTGTGGAAGCCTCTAGAAGGTTCTGGAATATTATAGAAGCCCCTGGAAGATTCTGGAAGGTTGCAGAAGCTTATGGAGACTAGTCTAGAATAGTGTAGAAAGATCTATAACGTGTATGATATTTCTAGGTTTGTATAGAATTATCTAGATGTAAAATGTAAACCATAAGATCAAATCGATTTCCACCGTTCGTGAAGGAGGTGAAAGAGTATAAATAGGTGGTGTGTAGGTGAGTTTGTGTAGAATTTAGGGTTGAGAGAAGTGATAGAATTGAGAATTGAGAGAATTGAGTGAGTTGAGAGAATAAGGCAAAGTGTGTGAGTGAGGAACTTGAGTGTGTGAGAGATTGAGAGAAATACAAAAGTTAGTGATTTCATCTCTTCAGTTTCAAATAAAAGTTTCATTTCATTGAAGTTCCTCCTTCTTTATTCAAGTTCATGTCTAACACCTCAAGGGTTTACCACTCAAATCCCAACAAGTGGTATCAGAGCAGGTTCTACGAGAGCAGCTGGGCTATTCAAGAGTGGTCACTATAGCTTGGGCATTTTGACGGAAGGCTGTTGAAGTCAAAATTATCTTGAAGTTCTGCCGGTATACAGTCTGGGACTGTGAAGTGTTTTGGTCTACGACCTAACTTACTTGATAAGTTGCTGGGCAACCAAGTCATCATGGCAGAGATGGCACTAACGACCACAAATATTGAAAAGTTAAATTAGAATAATTATAAGATTTGGTCTACTCGTATGAAATTTTAATTGCTTGGGCAAGAACTTTGGGATGTTGTTGGTGGTAGTAATACCACACAACCAACAAGTCCTGAAGAACTCAGCAAATGGAAGGTGAAGGCTAAAGGCAATGTTTGCCTTATCAGTGACCATTGAAGACGATTGTCTTCAACATATACAAGACGCAAAGACGCCGAAGGAAGCTTGGAACACACTTGAGACACTTTTCACAAGAGCAAATAATGCGAAACTCCAAAGATTGGAGAACGAGTTAATGGGAGTCTCTCAACATGATATGTCGGTGAGTCAGTATTTTAGAAAAGTAAAATCTCTCTGTGATGAGATCTCAAAATTAGATCCGGAGAGTAAGATATCTGAAAAGAGAATGAGGTGGATTATAATTCACGGTCTACGACCGGAATTTAATGGTCTCATCGTTGCTATTAATGGCTGGGCCACAGAATCAACTTTAGTTGAGTTGGAAAACTTTTTGGCCAATCAAGAAGAGTTGGCCAAACAAATGGAAGGAGTTTCCATTAAGGATAATGAGAAGGCTCTCTATGTAAAAAGGGGGAGATTCTCGTAACAAAGGCCGTCACTCTCTGAGATCTTGGTCAGGAGGGGATAAAACAAAGAGGCCAAAATTGGCAACAGAGATAGGATAAAGGAGCTTCACAGCAAGGGGGAGCACATCAAGATCAAGACAGATGTAATAAGAAGAAGAGTTTCCAGAAGAATGGTCAGTGCTACAACTGTGGGAAGAAAGGTCACTTCATTCGTGATTGCTGGTTTAAGAAAGTTGAAGGAAATGTCGTCACCTCCAGTCATAAGAATGACAGTGAAGAAGAATGGGACTTCCAAGCATCATGCGCCTTTGAAGAAGAAATACCGTTTGAAGATCCTCAAAAAAAAGTTGAGATAGTAGCTCCTTGTGTCACAGAACCAAAGGAGACAACACTTCTCATGGTGAGTGATAAATTGATCGATTATGAAAATGATTGGATCACAAATTCAGATTGCTCCAATCATATGACTGGAGACTGGAAGAAATTATCAAGCACGACGGAATACAAAGGGAAGAGAATGGTGGTGACAGCTGATAATGTAAGTTGCCGATCACATATGTCGGTAAGATCGAGATAGTACCTCGCTACAATCCTCATCCAGTACAGCTAGATAGTGTATATCATGTGTTTGGTATGAAGAAGAATTTGCTTTCTGTAGCTTATCTCACTGATTCAGGAAAGTATGTATTGTTCAGGCCAAAAGACGTCAAGATTTACAAAACTTTAAAGGTGATTGGGACACCAGTTATGGAAGGGCGACGATGTGAGTCAATATACGTAATGTCAGCAAAAGCAGCATATGTGGACATGACAAGGAAGAATGAGACTGCATATCTATGGCATGCACGTCTAGGACATGTTAGCTATACTAAGCTCAAGGTGATGATGAAGAAATCACTGTTGAAAGGTCTCCCTCAGTTGGAAGTACAATACGACATTATATGTGTTGGCTGCCAGTACGGTAAGGCACATCAACTTCCTTATGATGATTCAAAGTTTCAATCACACGTGCCACTTCAATTAGTTCACTCAGACGTATTTGGGACAGTAAAGCAAGCATCGGTGATTGGTTATCGTTACATGATTACCTTCATCGATGATTATTCTACATACGTCTGGGCTTTCTTCATGAAAGAAAAATCTAAAGCCTTAGAAAAGTTCAAAGAATTCAAGATGGTAGCTGAAAGTGAGACAGGGTAGAAAGTTCAATGCTTATAGACTAATAACGGAGGTGAATACACCTCATATGAGTTCTATAATTTTTTGAGGGAAAGTAAGATATGACGTCAACTAACATGTCCCTACACACCACAACAGAATGGAGTTGCTGAAAGAAAGAATCGACATTTAGTAGAGATGTGCAGGAGCATGCTTCATACTAAGAATGTACTAGTAAGATTATGGGCAAAATGCATGAAGACCGTTGTCTATGTGACAGACATACTACCTCAAGCAAGACTTAAGTTTATTTCACCATTTGAGAAGTTGTGGAAGACTAGGCCCACGGTAAGTCATTTCTGAGTATTCGAATGTGTATGCTATGTGTTTGTTCCTGATTAGCAAGAAGCAAGTTTGAGAAGAAGGCAGTGCAATGCATATTCGTGGGCTATGACAATGAACGAAAAGGATGGAGGTGTTGTGATCCAATAACTGGGCTTTGTTACGTGTCAAGGAATGTGATATTTGATGAAGCATCTTTATGGTGGTCACAATAGGAGATTTGTCTACCAAACTCTCAAGAATTAGAAGAAGAATTAAAAGTGAATGTGCAAGAACAACAAGGGACTAAGAACCAGTAGTCTACAGAAGAAGATCAAAGTTCGCCAAAGCATCCTAAAGCTAAAAACCCATGGCATACAAGAGTGCATCACTCATCCCCAGAGAAGGAAGAGACAAGTCAACATGAAGAAGATGAAGAAGAAGAAGAAGATCAAGCACGGCCATTACGAAAATCAACACGGGTATGTAAACCAAATCCCAAATATGCTAATGCAGCTTTAGTTGAAGATGTTTGAGAACTAAGTACATATGAAGACGCTGTAAAGCATAAGAAGTGGAGGAAGTCATGGAAGAAGAAATCCATGCTCTAAAGCAAAATGAGACATAGGAGTTGGTGCCCAACGTGAAAGATATAAAACCCATATTGTGCAAATGAGTTTATAAGCTAAAGACAAAGCCTGATGGGTCAATTGACATGTACAAGACAAGATTAGTGGCACGTGGGTTCTCTCAACAATATGGGCTCGATTATTAAGAAACCTTCAGCCCAGTGGCAAAGATTACCACAGTAAGAGTTTTACTTGCAATTGGAAGCTTTGGCAAATGGATGTGAAGAATGCATTTCTACATGGACAATTAGATCGAGAAATATATATGGAGCAACCGGAAGGCTTTAGGAGTAAAGAACATCCAAATTATGTCTGCAAGTTAAAGAAGGCCCTATACGGCTTAAAGCAGGCACCGAGAGCTTGGTACAAAAAAATTGCAGAATTTCTAACGACGAGTGGCTACAAAGTAGCTCCAGCAGACTCAAGCTTATTTGTGAAAGCTCAAGGTGCAAAGTTATCAATAGTACTAGTATACGTAGATGATTTGATCATCACCGGAGATGACAACGAAGAGATTATCCGAACAAGAGATAATCTATCCGTACAATTCCAAATGAAGGAACTTGGTGAGTTAAAACATTTCTTGGGCCTTGAAGTAGATTACACCGAGGAAGGAATATTCTTGTGCCAGCATAAATATGCAAGAGACATGCTGCAGAAGCTTGGCATACTTGAATGTAAGCCTATCTCAACTCCGCTAGAGCCTAACATGAAACTATGCTCAGAGAAAGGCAAAATACTAGAAGATGTAACTATGTATAGGCAGCTAGTAGGTAGTCTTATCTACCTCACTCTAACAAGGCCTGACATAACTTATGCAGTTGGAGTAATTAGTCGGTTTATGCAGCAACCAAGGAAACCACATCTAGAAGGAGTGCGACGGGTACTATTGATTATGGCATTTTATACAAGAAAGGAGTTGCATGCAGATTGCAAGGATATTGTGATGCTGATTATGCCGGAGACTGTGACACAAGGCGCTCAACTACCGGGTATGTCTTTAACCTTGAATCTGGAGCTATCTCATGGATGAGTAAAAGGCAACCAATAGTATCACTGTCAAGTACCAAAGCGGAGTATAGAGCTGCAACAATGGCAGCACAAGAAAACAGTTGGTTGATGCAGCTGATGGAAGATTTGCATCAAGAAACAAATTATCCAATAAAATTGCACTACAACAATCAGTCTACCATTCGACTTGCAGAAAACCCTGTGTTTCATGCACGCACAAAACATATAGAGGCACACTACCATTATATTAGAGAGAATGTACTATGAGGAGAAATAGAGATGCAATCCATTAACATTAAAGATCAAGTGGCAGACATGTTCACTAAATCACTTGGGGCAGTGAAGGTTGAAGCTTTTATGAAGCAATGCGGAATGACAAAAGATCGAGAGAGTAGTTGTTGAGGGGGAGTATTAAATAATCAACAACACTCTCTGGAATGTTCTGGAATATTATGGAAGGATCTAGAATATTCTAGAAGGTTCTAGAATGTTGTGGAAGCCTTTAGAAGGTCTGGAATATTATAGAAGCCCCTGGAAGATTCTGAAATGTTGTAGAAGCTCCTGGAAGGTTATGGAAGGGGTTAGAAGCTTCTGGAAGGTTGCGCAAGCTTATGGAGACTAGTCTAGAATAGAGTAGAAAGATCTAGAATGTGTATGATATTTCTAGGTTTGCATAGAATTATCTAGATGCAAAATGTAAACCGTAGGATCAAATCGATCTCCAACGTTTATTAAGGAGGTGGAAGAGTATAAATAGGTGGTGTGTAGGTGAGTTTGTGTAGAATTTAGGGTTAAGAGAAGTGATTGAGAATTGAGAGAGTTGAGTGAGTTGAGAGAATAAGGCAAAGTGTGTGAGTGAGGAACTTGAGTGTGTGAGAGACTGAGAGAAATACAAAAGTTACTGTATTTCATCTCTTTAGTTTCAAATAAAAGTTTCATTTCATTGAAGTTCCTCCTTCTTTATTCAAGCTTCCTATCAAAACTTCAAGGGTCTACCACTCAAATCCCAACACCTTCACCTTTGCTTCTGGTGAAGTGATTTTCAAGGATGGCTTGAAAAACTCCATTGAACTCAGATTGCCCAGCGCTTCAGGTCCTGAAAGCTTAGCCTTTGACTGTAATGGCGAAGGGCCATATACTGGTATATTCTGGTAGAATTCTCAAATGGCAGTGAACTCACAAAGGATGGGTTGATTTTGCTGTCAACTCACCAAATAGGCAAGATCTCAGCTTTAGAATATATAAAGCTATTCATATCTTTGAGTCAGAAATGCTATGTAATATTGATCATCTATATGCATGTTAGAAACCTCAACTATATTCAGTTTTGGTCCGTTTGTGTTTATGTGTTTCTTAGTTTGAAATCTCAGATTTTCTTACCTAATTATTTTCTTTCGATTATAGAGATAGGAAACTATGTGATGGATCAACAGATTAATATAGGAAAACATGAGGCCTACTTGTGGGTGGCCATTGGGACTCAAATTCGATAGGAAAACATGTAACCTTTATATAGCAGATGCATATTTGGCCTCCTAATCGTTGGACCTAATGGTGCTGTGGCCAAATGACTAGCCATTTCTGCTTATGATGGTGGTGCTCCCTTTAAATTCCTCAATGCCTTAGATGTTGATGACCATACTGGTGTGATTATTTATCAGAGAGCAGCAGTAGTGTACCAATTAAGGTACTCTTCTCTGTCTTCATCTCTTGAACCTTTATAACCATATGATATCAGGCCTACGTTAGGGAGTCTCACAAGCGAACTAGGGTTTATAAGTTTAAAGGACTCTTATTTAATCTTCTAAGATATAGGCTTTTTGATTCCTTGGACTCTTTCTCATCATAACACTATAAATAATTATGCTGCGATACACTTGATTTCAAATGATCTTAATGTCGTTACAAAAACACATAATTTAATCAAAGGTGCATGCATGAATAATAAACATGGCTTTTATAACCATATGATAAAATATGGTGTAAATTAAAGGTTCCCATATATAAAGTAAATATTGCAAAAGCATAATTATGATCACTATTCACAAGTAATGATCTTACATGAGTGAGAAGAGAGAAGGCTAATGTGTTGTTTTGCTTTATACTTCCTAATACCCTATGTTAATTTGTTATAGAAATCAAAATCTCTTACATATCGGCCAAAGTATGTTATCTATATCTATTTGTCTTGCCTAAATGTCTTATTTAAGAATTATGGTTGATATTATACTCATGATCCAAACACAGAAGTTTCTGTTAGATTTTTCATCAAAATATGGGAATAATGAAAACACATTCAGAGAAATTTAATATAATAATTTTGATTAATTAGTTTCCTCTTTGAGATATAGGGAAGTTCAAAAGATGTTCCAAACAGGGGCAAAACAGGAAGATTGCTAAAATATGATCAGAATACTAAGAAAGTTGAGATCTTGCTCCAAGGCTTGGGATTTGCAAATGGTGTGTCTTTGAACAAGGATGAATCATTCCTTGTATTTGCAGAAGCAAGTTCAAGAAAGATTAACAAGTTCTGGCTCAAAGGCTTAAAAGCTTACACATCAGAACTACTTGCACAACTTGAAAGGTCACCCGATAACATCAAGAGAAACAGAAATGGAGATTTCTGGGTGGGTTTGATGAACATTAATAGAACATCATCTGGAAATGCGAATGATGATGATGATGATGATGATGATGATGATGATGATGATGCAAGTTTAGGAGATGATCCCGTGGGAGTGAAGTTTGATGAGAAGGGAAAGACTTTGGAGGTTTTGGATGGAAGAGGAGGTGCGTCGCTTGAGTCTGTTAGTGAAGTGGAAGAACAGTATGGGAAATTATGCATTGGATCTACTTACAGACCTTACATGGTGGTAATTAAGAAATAGCTTTAAATCACCAATATGATATTGGAAAAATTAATATTTCGGTCAATAAACTTTTGACCCAATTGTAAGCGCTTCCCTGAACTTTTACTTGGCACAACTCAATCCCTATAATTTTAAATCGGTTGTAATTAAGTCCTTATAATTTTAACCCTTTTATAATTTAGTTCCCAAACCTTTTATCAAATGTATGATTTATTTTTTAAAATATAAGAACTAAATTATAAAATTGTTAAAACTATATAGACTGAGTTACAATGAATCAAAGTTTAGGAATTGAGTTGAATCGATTCAAAGTTTTAAGGATTAAATCACAATTGGGTTATAATTTGAGGGACAAAAAGACTAATTTTTTCTATAATATTTATGGACTTGCTTTGAATCTAATATCATTCAATCATTGATAGAGCTCAACGATATCATACAATGTGTGTAATCATGGGATAAAGTTTGTTGTTGATTCTGTTGCTTTTGCATTTAATCCAATAAATGTTGAACACCTTGAATTTAAGCTTTTATAGATGCTTTATAATTATTTCGATTAGTGTAATTGGGTTGTCTCATGGTGTGATCCTTTGAAAGAAAATTCAGTCACATGATTGTGTGATGTGGAATAGCGGCCTCTTTTTTAGCATCCACGTACAATCTTGTCCCTATTTTAGGGTGTTTGTAAAAAGGTTTTCGTGATACTTTTTATAATGTATTTGATTAAGGAGTATTAAATATTTTTCCACTTATGCTCATATTTTTCAACATATTTTACAGTTAAAAACAAAAATTTTCCCATTAGTTATGAACATTTTTTTCTGGCTAGAGACACGGAGAAACTCAAAAATATGAATATGTAAAGTTGGGCCATCTCCATGGTCAATATCCAAGTGGTTATTGAGTTATTCATCCCGTTAACAAAATACCATTAATTAAAATAGTTAATTACCAACGAGGTTAGATTTAGTAGAAGAATCTAGTTCCTACCACGTGATGTATTAATGTTTCTGCTAAAAGAAATCGTGTTTAGTGACACACAGTGCATCCACTGTTACAAAAAAGGAGCTATGTCCTTTGTACATAATGGAAATGAGAGGACGAATCCGTTTTGCTTTAAAACGACTCACGTCAAAAAATGGAAGTGAAAATGTTATAAAACAAATGAATGTGGAAAGTGTCTACTGTGGTAATGTTGAAATAGGATTTTCTCTAGTAAAAAAAAATATTCATGTTTAAGAAAAAAAGTTAATTTTTTTT